>CM038141.1:385939757-386161262 GCA_021437245.1 Aegilops speltoides | reverse complement strand
AAGGCACAATGCTATTGAAATTCGCGGTAAGAAGAGTATGTCGATCTTACAGGGAGCAGTGTTGTACGGGTAACCACCGACCCCGATGCTAACACCTATAGCATGGTCTAGAAATAGTCTATTCATCGGTTGGTAGCGGAAACAATAATAAGGGTGGTTTTAAATAAACAACTACGCGGAGGAAAAACATAAATAAAACAATGGGTAAAATAAAGGGGCGATGCTTGAGTAATAAGGTCGTTCTGGAGGTGTTCGGAGTCATCACTACCCATATGTTCTATGAATACTAAGCCACTTTACATTTTTCTCTTTGTGGGCGGAGCCAGTATAGATACATGCATACACGCGACAACCCCGTATCACATACACCACCGCCATTCTTCCACACTCTCGTTATGAAACAACGATTAAGCGGAAAAAGGTCCCCCTGGACATAGCCAAAGTGGTCTCCATTTAACCCCTATTGCAATGATCCGGGATGAAGGTAGATAGGTGAAAGTGCGTTATATCGACTAGAGGGGGAGGGTGAATAGGAGAATTATATGAAATTCTTCACTGAGGAATTTGCCGGTGAGGAAAATCCTTAGCAAAGAACTATTTGCAGCGAAATATGTACTCAGAGATAAACATAACAGATTACACGCATAGTCAGCATGATGAAATGAAGACTAGAACAGAGTACAGGAAGCGTAAACACAGGATAACAAGATGAAGACAAACAGATCAAGAAATTGAACTGAGGAATTTGTGAAAGTCTTCACCAAAGTCTTCAAGCACGATATGAACAACATACAACATGTAATGAGGAAATGGATAAGTTGAGGAAATAGAACCACCGGCCAGTGAAGACAATGATTTGGTAAACCAGCCCAACTGCTGTCTCGGCCAGACGTCTGTTGGAGCGGCCGAGTATTTAAACTCGAGGAAACACAGCCCGCAACTCAGACACCCAGTCCTCACCAGATTCTCCTTGAACTAAGACCACGCAGCCTCGGCCCAATCACTGTGGTAAGTCTTCAGTGACTTCCAAACCTTCACAGACTCGTCACCGGCGATCCACAATTCCTCTTGATGTTCTAGACCTTGACGCCTAACCGTCTGAAGAAGCATACTTCAAAGGTAACAAGCGCCGGATTCACGCAGATCAATTTCTTCAAGATGCTCAATCACTTGGGGTTTTGTGGGTTTGGTTTTTGGATTTTCCTCACTTGATGATTTTCGCCAAAGTCCTCGAGAGGATGGGTTGCTCTCAAATGACAAGTGTCAAGTTCTTCGAGCAGCCAACCAACTAGTGGTTGTAGGGGCGGCTATTTATAGCCTAGGGAGCAGCCCAACATGATAAGACATAAATGCCCTTCAATGATGTGACCGTTAGGTGGATAAGATATTTTGGTCACGGCCAAAAGACAAAGAACGGTCGGAAATTTGACTCTCAAAGTCCTCGTGGCTATCATGTTCTCATCGGTAGGCAATTCAGACTGGCGAATTTTAACTCTCGCCGAAAGAAAGTCATCATGACTGTAAGAATTGCGCTCACATCAAGAATTTGACTGAATCTGTATGAGATTTCCAATGGCTTCACTCAAGGGATTGGTAGATGTAGGATTTTGAGTTGAGCATCACATGGAAATTTTTCCTTAGTATTTCCTCGACCCCTTTAACAAAGACGGTGTTTCCTATGACTCAAGAAAGAGAAAATGAAACTACGAAAACAAAAGTCTTCACGCTTCATATTCCTCGAATGAATATCAAGTCTTCATGGTCACACCAATTTCTTCACTTTCAAAGTCTTCGTAAAGTCTTCGAATATCAAAGTCTTCAAATAAGAACTTCATTTTAGGGTCGACTTTCTCTCAGAAATATCAAACTCCTCATAGACTTATAGACCTGTACACTCACAACAAGATCACATTTAACCTATAAGTCTTCAATACACCAAAATCACTAAGGGCACTAGATGCACTTACAATCTCCCCTTTTGGTGATTGATGACAACATAGGTTAAGTTTTCAACGGGATAAACATATGAAGTGTAAATACTGATATTGAGGAATTTGATTGCAAGATATAGAAGAACTCCCCTAATATGTGCATAATGAGGAATTTGCTTTTGAGGCAATGCACATTTGAAGAATTGAATCATGGAGATCTCCCCTATATCTTGTAATTCATACACATTTGATATATATATTATGAAGAATTTGAAATGCATGATGAATATGGTGCTCGATGAGATTCAAGATGCGTGCAATAGTATTAACGAGGAATAAGCATGCAGAATAACACATCAAAAGTATCAGAGCTCAAAATACCACATTCAGAGCTTAGTGCTTCAAAAGCATCGAGCATAGCACGATCAAAATCAGAGCATCAAACGATCGAAGCACGATCAAAGTATCGTGAGCATAGTGCAAGTCAAAGACAATGCACCGCTCAAAAGTATCGTGGCACCATCGGTTTTAAGATTACAACTCGATCCAATAAAAGTTTCGGAAGAACGAGAGTTGTAACTTAATAATAAAACGCCCATAGTATAAACCCGCTTGAAGACTAACTCAGATTTCTCCCCCTTTGTCATCAAATGACCAAAAGGATCAAAACTGAGGACTAACGCCCCTGAAGATATTCAAGTTGATGGAGGAGCGCCGTTGTCGGGGTTGGATGTTGAAGTAGGGCCCGCCGCAGTTGTCGCCTAAATCTTCATATTCACCGGCCACGCGATGAAGAATAAGAGCTCGCCACCAAATCAGAACTTTGACTCTCTTGAATTTCTTCGAGGTGGTGCGTATCAGTCATAAGCTTCCCGAAGACCCATAGTCTTCAATTCTTCCGCGAATAGACATGATTAAGAACAGCCCAAAGCGGTTGAGGGTTTCATGAAGGTAGTAATCGGTTTTTCTTCATTGCATTATGCGTTGAGGTCATGTTGTGAAGAATTGCAGCAAATTGGCGCTTCACCCATTTCGATTATGCTCAACCATCCGATGAAGACCGAGGAGTAACTCACGATCACCATCACCCCGGTGCAGCTTGCTTGAGGCTGTTGCTTGGTTGAGGTATTTGCGCAAGATCATGGGTTGCGTAATCGCCATTGGTGGAGTAAGATGCAGCCTTGCGAAATTGACCATCCAATGGACGAGTGCCTTCATCAATTACAGCCGCTGCCTTGCCCTTGTCATCGATGATGAAATTGGTCGCTTGAGGACTTCAATGGGCGGCAGAAGCTGCCATGGTTCGTGAGTGTCACTTTGTAGTTCGTTGAAGATCTTGCCTCGATGAATCTCATGATCCAAGGCGATATGGCTTCAAATCAAAAGGTGACATTGCAACATTGGCCGAGTCCTCATGAAGAAATCATGGAAGTTGACAGAACGCCATGAATGATATTGAAAAGCATGTTCTTCAAGATGCCAACGACATCTTCTTCATTTGAGTCGTGGCCTTTGATGGGACTCATTGTCTTCGCTAAGATTCTATACACAAACCGAGGCACATACAAGAAATCCTTGACGAGGAATTTGGTTCGAGGGGCTTGGCCTGGCTTCAGGGTTCATAAGCACTTGCATAAAGTGATCGACAATTCACGGTCATTGTAAATGCAACAGGCATTCATGGGGAGGATCAAGAGGAAGGACACGAAGCAATTCAGTTGTTGGTGCCTTGTAGTGAGTATTCTCGCACATCCAATCCAATACCCATGAGTTGATATCTTCAAGATCTCCGTGATGTGGTGGCATAGAATCAAGAATGAGTTCTTCATTCTAGTCACATATATCGCTGCGTAAATTCAGCAGCCCTCGCATCGTGAAGAACACGGAGTATCGCTCAAGCACGGCAGGATTCCATATCCACATGAGGAATATGCTCATGGTCGAAGATCTTGTCCTTGTCAAATAGCACTGAGGAATAGAAGTTTGCTTGAGTTGGAGTCCAAAAGCGTCTTTTCCTCATTCGAGCAGAGTCATATGGATTGTAAGCAGTGAACAACACGTGCTCAGAAAAGAAGTCTTCAGCCTTGAATTTTTGCTTGCTTGAGAACGGATTCTTCGGTTTGGGCATAGGAATATCGCTGATTTGCAAGACAACCTCTCGAATCGCGATCTCGTGTTCTTCAGTCGAGGAATTTCTGGTTCCTCTCCTTGTGCAGTTTGAGGATCACCGGGTTTGTCAACTAGTGGCTGGAATCTCTTCGCTGATGCATCGATGTGGGATGAGTTTCTTCAGAGCCCATTTGAACAGCTTGTAGCCAGGGATGAGGAACTTGTTGAAGCGGAGTGAAGAGAGGAGTATTGGGATGCTGACTTTCCCAAAAGTCATCGTTCATCACAGGTGTAGTGCACCCAATATCCACGTCTTCATCTTCTTTTTCAATTTCCTCAACACCTGCCTCTTCAGCAGTGAACTGAGGCACGGGTGAGGAAACAACATGAGTTGAAGGGAAAGCTTCCACTTCAATTTCTTCATCAAGCTGTTCTGAAGTAGCAACAGATTGATTTTCTTCATCTGATCCGCTTGGGATCTTGTATTCTTCTCCATAAGGAACAATTTCCTTAGATGACATGGAGGAAATGGGAATGGCATCAATAGGGTGTTCAATCGAGCTGGTCATTGTCTTCATTTTCTTCGCAAATCAAGAATTTGACGCAATTGATGCCTTCCTTTTTTCACTACAGCTGCTCAGCCTTTGTCTTCTTCACTTCATAGGCGTAAGGAAGAATTGGAGTTGGTGTTGGCGCAGGAGGAGCCGAGGATTGTGGTACAGCTTTCTTCAGCACAACCGGGCAAGTTGCTGCTTCCTTCAGATTCTTCAGCGCACCACTAGTGGATGCCCCGGGAATTTCTTCAAGAATGGAATGGAGTCATCACCTCGAACTTAGAAGCTTTCATCAAGACGCCGAAAGTCATCAAGCAAGTTCAGACAGTTCTTCAAAGAAGGCTGAGCGATTCTTCACCGAGGATTTTCTTGTTGCGATGGAGCTGCAATAGCTGACATTTTCTTCGCCGATTGACGAATCTCACTTTGGCTCCTTGCCAATCAGCATTGTAAGCATCGAAATCCTTGCTGAGGGCTTGAATTTCAGATTGTGCTTTGAGAAGTTCTTCAGGAGTCAAGTTGATGATGTTCTTCCTGTCGGAGTAATGGGCCATGGGTAGGCTGACCCAGGACCCAAGATCTTTCAAGACATCGGGGCGGGCCGCGCCCCTCAGGCCGAGTCCCGGCTGGCGACCTTCGAGGAGGCCGAGTCCCGGCTGGCGACCTTCGAGAAGGCCGAGTCCCAGCTGGCGACCTTCGAAGAAGCAGAATTCCCAGACGGCGACTCTGGACCAAGCCGACTCTGGGCTTGCGACCTCTCAAGGGGCCGACTCTAAGAGTTGGCCCGCGACCTTCCACGAAGACCGATGCAGGTACAGCCCCATCGTGGCTGTCCCCTCGACCACGGAGGAAGGCATGGCTACAGGAGCCGCGCCACCAGGAGATCTCCGTGAGGCGCGGCATCGCTGCTATGCCTCTCGATTTTAGCCACAAGGCACAAGGCATCGTGCTCACGACGGCGGCACAGACGTCTGGGATCGCCGCCCGCCGCGAGATAGAAGAACTCGGCCGAGAGTCGAAGACGGCCCACGAGTCGGCCTTCCCAGGTGCGTCGGCCGCCCCGCCAGGCCCCGCAAGCCATAAACCAGATTGACGGGAGTGGCGGCAGTGATCATCTCGACAGCGGCGGCACTCGCTCCCACGACCCCACGACCAAGCTCGCTCATCAGCGGCAAAGACAAGAAAATTCGCTTGTTCATGGATTCCGCCAATCGGCGGGCCCTAAGTCAAGTGAAGACTACCGAAGAGAGATCGACGATGGGGCCACGCCACAGATTACCATTGTACCTCGGGTAGGCCTATATAAACCCCCGGGCACCCATGCAAAGGGTTCGCCCCGATAGGTTTAGACATATAGCAAGAGGGAAAGAGCTAGCCTTGCTCCTTCCTCGCTTCCACACAGCCGAGGAGCACCATTGTACTATCGCCCCATAGTGATCATGCGGAGACCCCGCAGAGCAGCAGAGGGTGTTATCTCCTGAGAGCCCCGGCCGGGTAAGATTCGCCATGCAGCATGTCTTCGCCTCATCCCGCTTCTGTGCACCGCGACGCTCTACTCGCCCCCACCATGATAAGCCACCCGCTGGCATATGTCGATCCAACCCCGACATTTGGCGCCCACCGGGGCAAGGTGCACCGCCGTCCGGAGATCTGCTTCGACGGGAACCTCTTCTCTCCGGGCGAAGCGCAGCCAGCCCGGCCGCGGATGGAGTTCAGATCGACGCAGCAAGGCTGCCGCCAGCCGCCAAGCAGCGAAGCGCTCGCCAACTCATCGGGCGAGGTGCGCCGACGAGCCAGCGCCGAGCACGGGCGCTGGTGGCCTCGAGAACCTTCGCGGCCTCCTCGACCAGCTTCAAGTCGCCGGCGAGCCCGCCAGACTTGGAGTCCGTAGGCTCCTCCGACCGATGCCGGGTCGACTCCGACGCCAGACGCTTGATACCTTCCCCACCAACGTAGGGAGCGATGACGAGCCGCTCAGACGAGGAGAGCGACGGAAGCGCCGCCACGGAGGTGCTCGCCATCGCCACGGCGAGCACTCGGTGAAAACGCCAGACCTGCTGCCGCGTCCTCGCAGACTCGCCCGCGCCTCCCAGAGGACGCGACGCAGAGATGTTGAAGAGCGCCGCTTTCAACTCATTGAAGGCGCCAAGAAGTTGGCAATGAGACGCTTGTCCGAAGCATACCAGCGAGGTGGATCGCGCAGAGGCGGCTCGCCGCCCGACCGGGCCGAGCTGTCTTGGCGCGTCCGAGAGCGCGCGCTATCGCCGATCTGTTTGGGGCGGTTACCGTATGCCACCTCGTGGAGAATATCCGCGCGCCTAAGCGGGCGATCAAGAGCCGAGGAACTCGACGGCGAAGAGCGCCGGTGATGACGGAGCTAGTCCAGCAGCCTCGACGCGTTGCGCGCAGAACGCGGCAGCGGCCACGCCGACGCCGCAGCAATGTAAGAATGACGACTTACCTCGCCGAGATCAAGGCGCGACTTCCCGGACGCCGACCGTGGAGTCCGCAGGAGGAGAGAGAAAGAGCCGCTGCGAGCTACGCTTGACTCGCGTTTCATCGAAGCGCGACTAAGACGGCCGCCTCAGTAGGCGGGAGCGGCGAGATGATTATCTGCCTTCCCCGCTCAAGAGAACGGGCGAAGTCTCTCCGCCGCTGCCGAGCATCCGACTTTCGAGATCGCTTTGTCGCCGAGAGGAGTCGGAGAGAACGATGCCCGCCACCGATCGACCGACTCCACGATCCCTCGGGCGCTTAGAAGAAGAAGACGAAGGTCCGCTTTGTTTGGGCCCCGCATCGTAGACGAGCCCTTCCCCAAAGGATTCACGCCCTCGAGATACGCCTAAGTACACCAGCTCCGGAAGCCGAAGATTGGCCGATAGACTACCCACACCGCCAAGACGCTAACGGCAACAAGCGAAGTCGCCGCAAGTATGTTCCTCTCATGCTCCAGGCACGCCCGGACATGGCTGAACAGCCCAAGCCCCGTAGCATCAATAGCTGGGTCGACTTCACCGGCCTTCATTCGCAACTTCACCAAAGACGCATAAGCGACCTCCCAAGCCGCTCGCCTCCCAGCGCGTAAGGCCCGAGGAATCAACGCTACGACTATCTCACGCTACCGGGCGAAGCTCAAACTCCCGCGAGGGCGCACGAGGTGCAAGCCATCGAGTATTTTACGCCGGTGCCGAGAGGGCACCTCCTCAAGCACAAGCTCCTCCGCGACGAGCCCGAAACCTCGACGAGCTGCTAGTCATAGCATACAACACGCCACGGCCGACTCTATGAAGACGGAGATCCAAGTCAACGCGCCGCAAGGTGATTCCCAGTTCCCAAAACGCCGGCCGAGACGCCGCCGACGGCAGCAACAGAACGACAACAAGCGCCCCACCGACTTCCAACAATGGCAGGTCGCGGCAAAGAGAAGACCAGCAGCCGGAAGGGCAGCCTCCGCCAAGCGCGTAGGGCGGCAAGTCCAACTGGCTGCCGCTTTCCCTATGAGCAAACTCGATGGTCCTTGCAAGTTTCACAGCTGGCGCAAGCCGCCGAACCATACCACCGTAGTGCCATCGCTCGCCAGATCGCCAAGGAGACGGCTTCGCCCGCCGCCGCAGGCCCGCTGCTGGCCGCCGCCCCCCCGCCGCGCTCGCCACCGGGCGCGGTCCAAGACGAAGTTCTCGTAAGAGCACGGAGCATACGTGGTGTTCACCACCGGCAGATGATCGGCGCAAGAAGCGCCAACAAAGAAGAAGAAGTCAACGCAGGGCGCAGGCTCCCGAGTTCATGCATTGGTCCGAGAAGCCTATCACCGAGTCGGGCAGATCACCCAGAGGTGATGCCGAGTCCGGCTCTATGCCTTGATTCTCGAGCAACTTTGGCCACCGACAGCGGGCCGCCCGCTTCGCTGGTCCCGATAGACGGAGGCAGAAAGATAAACATCCCGCATAAGGATACCATGGAGAAGCTCGAATCAGCGGAGGCAGCCGCAGAGCAGCCGCGACAAGGTTCCATGGGATCGCACTCGCCTCTCCTGTCACGATTGGCAAGATCCTCGATAGATGTCCTCTTCGAGACAAAGATCATTTCCGCCGAGAGCCGATCTGGTTCGAGGTGGTGGATTTGAGAGCCCGCACCACGCCCGCTAGGTCGGCCTGCTGGCCAAATTCATGGCGGTTCCCCACTACGCCTACCTCAAGATGAAGATGCCGACCTCCAAGGGGATCCCGACCGCTGCCGGCGATTATAAGAAGTCGTCATTATGCGCTGCCGAGAGCAATGGGCTGGCCGAAGTCTTCGTGATCGCAACCGAGAAGCTGCCCTTGATCGTGTCGTGGCGATGGCCGGAAGCAGCCGGAGATGTCATCGCACCCCAAGGAGTCGGAGGCGTATGATCATTCAAGCCGCCAAAGAAACCAAGAAGATACCCTTGGACCCGAACACCCAGAGAGGTACGCCATGGGCACCGCCTTGACAAAGAATAGGAAGGCGAGCTCGCCGATTTCCTCCGTGAGAATCGACATCTTCGCATGGTCCCCAAGGACATGCCAGTGTACCGACGGAATTCGCCGAGCACAAGCTACATGTCGCCAGATAGAAGCTGCCAGCAGCCCTTGCGCTACCGTCAAGAGAAGAGAAGAGTCGAGGAGAAGAGATAGCCCGCCCCGCAGCCGCTTCATCATGGAGGTGTTTTTCCGGAATGGTTGGCAAACCTCGTACCGGTATTAAAGAAGAACAAGCAAAGGGCGGATGTGCATCGACTACACCAGCCTCAACAAAGCCTGCCCAAGGATCCATTCGCTCCGCCGAGGATTGATCAGTGATAGACTCCACACCGGATGCGAGCTGTTGAGCTTGGATGCATACTCAGATATCACCAGATCAAGCTGAATCCAGCAGACAGATCAAGACCGCATTCATCACGCCGCTTGGAGCCTTCGCACACCGACGATGACGCTCGCTTGAGGAATGCCGGTGCCACCTTTCAGCCGCTGATGCGTAAATGCCTCCTCAAGCAACTCGGCAGAATGCCCATGTTTATGTGGATGATGTGGTAGTGAAGACGAGAAGCGGGGACGCCTAGAGGATCTTAAAGAGACCTTCGAGAATCTACCGATTCCGCATCAAGCTCAACCCAGAAATGCGTGTTCGAGTCCCACCGCCAGCTCCTTGGTTTTCTAGTCTCCGAACACGATATAGAGTGCAACCTCGCGGAACATCAAGGCCATTGAGAGGATGGAAGTACCCAGCCGATCGTTGATGTGCGAAGTTCACCGCTGCTTGCTTCCATAAGTCGATTCATCACCGGTCAAGCGAGAAAGCTCGCCATTGTATCAACTGATGAAGAAGACCACTTTTTCGAGTGGAACCACAAGGCGATGAGGCGCTTTCTCCAATCAAGAAGATGTCGCGACTTCGTGTTGGCGGCTCCGACTCCCAAAGAGCCGATGCTTTTATACATCACCGCCACCAGCCGGGTAGTCAGCACAGTTATTGTAGTCGAGCGCAAGGAGGAAGGCAAGGCGCCCCGTCCAGAGACCAAGATATTACCCGAGCGAGGTAATCGCCGACCTCCAAGCGTAACTACCCTCACTACCGAAGATGTGCTACGGCGCATTTTGCCGCCAAGAAGTCGAAGCCCTACTTTCAAGAGCATCCAATCATCGTGGTTTGCACCGCCCCACTCGCCGAGATCATCGGAAGTCGAGATGCTTCCGCCGAGTGGCCAAATGGGCTATCGATCTAGCTCCCTACACGATCTACTACCAACCTCGCGACCGCCATCAAGTCGCAGGCGCCGCCGATTTCCTCGCCGACCGGGCCGAGACTCAATACTTGCCGTCATACCGACTCTACTATTGGCGACTACACTTCGACGGCTCCAAGATGCGCCCGCCTCGAGCCGGCCGCCCTCACCTCCCCAAGGGCGATAAGCTCAAATACGCGCAAAATCCACTTCGCCGCTTCCAACAACGCCGCCAATATGAAGCGCCATCCACGGGTTCCGCTTGTTAAGGAACTCGGCATTCACGGATCCCGTATACGGGCGACCGACTTGGTGGTGCAAAGCACATCCGCGATCGGGACGCCAAGGACGCAAACATGGCAAGCTACCGCTTGGTGCAGCAGCTCAGCGGATATTTTGAAGGATGCGAATTCCACGCACTCAAGAAACGACAACGACCAAGCGGATGCTTTGGCGCGAGTCGGCTCCACTCGCCAGAGATACCTTCCGCGCCGCCTTCGCCGCCTCGTGCCGCCTATCAAGCCTTCACCAGAGTCCGACTCTATTTTCGTGTCGCTCCCTGAGATAGTCGGATCCAACTCCAAGACCCAAGCAAGCGACTCAAGAAAGCTACAATCGTCTGGGATCGCCGGCTGCCCGGGATCGTTCTCGGCGGCCCTGGGATCGCGCCACCGGCTCGGGATCTGCAATGGGCCGGGGGATCTGCGCCACCGCCCAGAGATTCCTCAATTCAGCAAGCGGCAGAAGATTCCAGCCCGCCGCCTCCCAGCCCAGCCACCTCGCCCAAGTCAGCTGTGGTGACAATCAAGAGACAAGAAGACCTTCATGGGCGCAGCCCATCCTCAAGTTCCTAGTCAAAAAGAGTTGCCTCGCAGATGATACCTCGCTCGGCAAGTACAACGAGCGGCAGCCTACACCATAGTCAACAGAGAGTTAGTCGACGCAGGCCACTGTGTCCACCAAATACTGTGTAGAGTCGAGCAAGGTCAAGCGATCCTCAAGGACATCCATCGTATGGTGTGGTCACCATGCGGCCTCGAGGGCGCCGGGCTAAGGCTTTTCTAAGACGGCTTTTTGGCCGATCGCCCGGAGGAAGCCAAAGAACTAGTCAAGAAGTGCAAGGGTGCTGTGTTCCGCCCAAGCCCCTTCACCAAGCCAGATCAAGACGATCCCCATCGCTCGCCCTTCGCTGTTTGGGGCCTGGACATGGTGGGACCTTTCAAGACGGCCCGAGGCGGCCTGACCCATTTGCTCGTCGCAGTAGACAAATTCACCAAGTGGGTAGAAGCAAAGCCCATCAAGAAATTAAACGGGCCCACAGCAGTGACTTTCATTGCCGACATCACAGTACGGTATGGCATACCACACAAGATCATCACGCATAACGGCACCAACTTCGCCAAGGGCGCTTTGGCTCGCTTCTCGCGCGACGCAGGCATACGATCGACTTAGCGCCCGCTGCCCATCCGCAATAAACGGCCGTGGAACGAGCCAATGGCCTCATCCTATCCGCATCAAGCCTCGATTGGTCGAACCACTCGAGCGCCGCCGGTTGGGTAGAAGAACTGCCGCCGCCCTCGAGTCTCGCAAGACGACTCCGATCAGATCAACCGGCTTCACGCCATTCTTCCTCGCTCACGGTGCCGGTTGCCATCCCGACGGATATACAATTCGACTCTCCGCGAAGTCTCTATGTACACCAAGAAGAGGCCAAGAAGCACGCCAAGACGGCGCCGACGACCGGGAGAGGGCCGCTATTGGCACTCAGCCGATCCAAAGATCTACCAGCAGAGTCTGCGGCGATACTACAACCGCAAGGTCAAGCCAAGATCATTCCAAGAGGGCGATTTGTGCTACGGCTGATTCGAGAACAGCCGCCAGCACAAGTTGTCGGCGCTTTGGGAGGGCCCCTTCATCATCGCAAGAAGGTGCTAGGGAACGACGCCACAACTTGATCGACGCTAGAAGCCCCGAGCACGCAAGAGAGACGACTCGCAAGGAGACAGAGCGCCTGTGGAACGCAAATTTTCTTCAAGATTTTACAACCGATACAAGATGTATCGCGCCACTCCCCTTTTCTCAGATATACTAAGATTTAGGCCTTCGAGTCGAGCTCGGGACCGCTTTTTGATTATTTGTATGATATGAATCTCGCTCAAATGCTTCCTCCGCTTTTATCATACCGTCTCAAGCACTGGTCCGGCTAAGTCGCCCGGGACTCGCCATTTTGTGCTATGAAACGCCCCGAGGTCGATAAGTAATGTGCCGCGCCAAAGCCGCCTCCTACAGAAGCCACAACTCGCAGAGCGACTCGCCGGTAAAGCGGAGGCGGAAAGAGCGAAGACACATGAAAAACGGCTAAGGACTTAAGAGCTACGATAGCCCAAGCCGCTCCCGCCTTCTCATCGAGCCGACTCACGAGCAATGGGCTCATAGTTTCAACCTTTATTATGGACGGCCGACTTTGAGAGTCGGCCGTCGATTTCAGCCAAACTTGCTACTTACACTCTAAACGATTATACTTGCCTCCCAAGGTAGCCGAAGCGCTGACCCAAATGGGCAATCCGCAGAGCGGCCTGCCCAAGGCAAGGCGGCAACCAAAGGAAGGCGGCAAAGGGAAAAAGTCTAAAGAGCCAAAGCAAGCGAAGGCGGAAACTTGATAAATATTTACATAAGGCCCTTGGTCAATACACCCATGGTGGAATTGTTCGCAACTAACAAGTTTTTAAGCAAAGAACGAAAGAAACAGGTAAGGCTAATGCATCCTAGGGGGCGGCCTCCGGAGCCGGAGGGCCGGAGGTGGCGGCAGCACGGACGCCGGGCAGATCGGCGGGCGGTCTCGGCTTGGTCGCCTCAAGAACGACGCTTTGTCCTTCCGAGGCTCGTTGCCGGAGGCGCGATCAGCCGAGGCTGGTCGCCTTCTTCGTGCTCGGCGCCTCTTCCTCCTCGCCCCGCCCTCCGACTCGCCTCCCCTCGGTCTTTGGAGCCGACACCTCCGCCGAGTCCTCCTCGATTGGTGCATCCCGAACCACTCGGCGGAGCCTCCTCGCCGCCGGCGGTCCGCCGGGCACAAAGACACCGGTGTCCGTGGTACTGGCGATGGCCGCCAGGCCGACGAGGGCGCCTTCCACGCTCCCAGCCAGCTCGGGCCTCGGACCGAACGCTGCCAGCGGTCCAGTCCAGCCCAGGTACCAACCCTTGATTTAACTCTGGGTCAGGCCCCGCCCGCTGCCGAGGAGCCCTTCCAAGCCTCGGCGACCGACGGCGACCTCCACCGGCCGGCCGTCCGACCGGCGGTGCGAAGAGCCGCACCTCCGCCATTGTGGCGGTAACGACTTGGGCGCCGGCGCGTTGTAGGCGACGCATCAAACGGTGAGCAGGGCGAAGGCGAGCCCCAATGCTCAAGATCTGCTCGTCGACGGTTCGGGGCGCGTTGGCGGCGATCACTTCGCCCTGCGCCCTCCGCTCCTCCCGATCCGCCTCAATGGCCGGAGGGACGGCCTGCGAGTGGCCGGGGAAGAAGTCTGCCAAAAGACAGGGAAAGGAGACAGTCAGAAAACCAGAAGACAGTTTGACAAAGAATTGAAAAGACCAAAAAGAGAAGCCAGGAGTTACCATCGACGATGTCCTCGAGCACATGATAGCCGGAGGTCAGCATCGCCTCGCGGTCGGTCCAGGCGGCCCGCTCCATCGCGAACTCGGCTAGGAGGGCCTCTTCCGCGACTTGGCATCCTCCTCGCGCTTTCGGCAGATCCTCTGCTCCGCCACCAGACGCTGGTCGTCGCGCTTTGAGCGAAGCTTGTCGACTCTTCCTCCTTAGCACGACGGGCGGCGTTGGCCTCATCCAGCTGCCCTTGAAGGGCGGCATTGGCATCTGAAGCCCAAGAAGTAAGATAAACATCATCAACAAAGAAGGTCGCCGGAGATCCGCCCGATCGCCGCCAGCCGCCCAATCTCGGGACTACAGCCCATGGTAGCTAAGCGCGCTTCCGCAGAGAAGAAAGAGGAAATGCCAGAGAGATCCGCCCGATCACAGCAGTAGCCGCCCAATCTCGGGATTACAGCAGCCAGGCGCCAGCAATACCAAGAAGGAAGAATCCGCTATTTCGACTCTCCGCCAAATCGGCGTCCACTTCTCGCGCTTCAACGCTATGTTGAAGGCGAGCGCGGAGGTTGTGATATTCCTGCAAGGCCGCAAAGCAAAGTCAGCCTTCGGTAATCGCTGAGGAGTTCCGAGCCGCCGCCAGCAGCCGACCAACTCGGGATTACACTCAGCAGGGCCGCCGCCTCACGTAAAAAAAACAAGAGAACAAAACGCATTCGGACGGAGGCCCGCATGGCCGATCGCCTGGTGTAGAGTTGAGGGCTTCGCTTCCTTGCGCAACTTGGACCGAACGCCCGTAAGCGCTTAGTTCAGCGGGCCGTTGCCGCCACAAGACTCCAGCCGGTGGCGCAACCGAGGCCTCGGCGTCGTGTTTGCCATGCCGGGCGGCGCTGTCTTCGATCCTGGGCGCTGAGCTCGCCCTCTCGACTTCGGCGGCGTGTCGGCACGGCGACTGGAGAAGCAGCTGCGTTGCCGGCGTCGCCCGCAGCGGCGGATCTCGCGGGTCCACTGCTGCTTGCCGTGGCGCCTCTCGAGACGGAGGCGGTGGAGGTGGCGGAGGCGCGCGAGTGTCCGAGCTGAAGCGCCGCCACCTTCCTCGGCGAGGGGTTGGCGGTGCCGACCTCCCGGTCTGTCCGTGAATTCGTGAGGCGGCGGCGCCGACGACAATGGGGATAAGATCGCGCTGGCGGCAAACGGCCGCCGCATCCTGCTTGCGCGGCGCGGCGCGCGCCACGCCTCGCCCAGATGCCGCTGGCGTTGGCGCGCCATATCGGCTCGCGCTTTCTAGGCGCTTGGCCTCCTCCTCGCCTTCTCCTGCGTCCGCCTCCGTCGCCTCCGAGATCGGGCGGCGGGTCGACCCGCCGTGTTGGAGGACGCGCCCTGACCCCATGACGGAGGGTGCGCGACTCTCTCAAGGGAGAGGGGGCGCCGAGAAGAAAGGGGAGAGTCGTAACAATTCAAGCAAAGTCGAAAAGAGCAAAGAGTAAGGGACTTACGAAGATACAAGCGGCGGTTTTTCACTTCCTTCCGAGTGGTTGGCCTTCGCGCCGCTTCTTCCCGCTTGGTCGCGCGGCGTTCCCGGGGCTTCGACCTGCCGGGCGCCTCGGCCCGGCGTGACGCTTTTTGCCGGCGCTCGGTGGAAGGGCCGGCTTTGGCTGGCGGTCGGGGCGACTTCCGCCGATGTCGCCCTCGGGCCGGGCCGTGAAGGTCGCCGACGGTTCGAGGCCGCCGTCCACCTCCTCTCCTCCGCCTTGGCGTCGGCCTCCAGCCGCCGCTGCTCCTGTGTCGGGTCGTTGATGTCGCCGACCTCGCGGTCGTGGGCGACTCACGCTGCTCTCTCGTGCCGCCGAATAAAGCGCCGTGAGGGATTCGCCAAGAAACCAACAAGATCGAGCTCAAGTCGGATACAAGCAAGATCGGAACACGACGGAAAAACTTACCATCGGGCGGAGGGTTGTCGCACGAGTACGGCTCCTCGTCGAACTGCCACTCGCCGGTGAACTTGCAATGGGCGATGAGGTTCACCATGTTCGCCACTTCCCAGCTGCATGTCTTTGGTGCACAGCCGCTTGGATCGTGCCGACCGCTCATCCGCGATGAGATGGGGCCGCCTTGAGCAGAGTACCGGCGCCGCCACGGCGGCCAGGAGGTCGGAGGCAATGAGCCCTCCGATCGCGTCATGACTTCGAGGCGCGCCACGGCGCCGACCCGAGGCCGAAAGCGCTTTCACCCGATGGGACCAGCTAGCCGCCGGCGGTCGGTGCTCGGGATCGAAGGGCGGTAAGTTGACCTGCCGCCGGTGGCGACGTTCTTCACATAGAAGTATGTCTTCTGCCACATCTTCACCGACTTCACCAGCGGGATGGCGGAAAGGGGTTGTCGGCCGTCAGGCGCCGTGGATGCGATGAACGTGCCGCCTTCGCGCCGGGCGTCTTGGCAGCTCCGCGGCCGAAGTTTCAAGAGAAGAATTCCCCCACAGCCGAGGGTGGGGAGAACGCCGACATAGCCCTCGCCGCAGTGGCGAAAGCGGAGAGGAGCACCACCGCGTTGGGGGTGAGGTGGTGCGGCTGCAAGTGGTACAGCTCGAGGAACGAGCGGAGGAACCCGCCGCCGGAGCCCCACCTCAAGATAAGGTGCGAGCGGAAGATGACCCGCTGCCCGCCTCGCGCTGGCCGGATTTCTCCCGCCGGCGCAGGCGGCTTGCACCAAATCCAGCCGGGAGGCGGCGGGTCCGCGGAGGAACTCGGCGTCCTCCGCGTCCCACGCTCTGAAGCCATCCCACTCACGGGGCGCGAGGCGGGGCGCGGCGGAGGAGGAGCTCATCGCCGGCAAGGAAGAAGAAAGCGATGGAGCGACGGAGCAAGAAGAGGGCAAGAGGGCAGGGAAGGGAGCGCGCGTGCAGCCGCCGCCTCGCCCTATTTATAGCCCCTGCAGGCTGAGAAGCCGAGGGGGCGACGTGGGGATTAATCGCGCCACGACCCCACGACGCCCCACGATTAATAACCCCACGAAGTTACTGCCCGCAGTAACCGCGTGGGGATGCCAACCGCCCTCAGCCGCAGCGGATCCGCTCGGGAGCCGAGGCGCGGTAGTGGCGGGCCCCACCGGCGCCCGCCCCGCCACGCTGCGTGGCAAGCAGGCTATCGCCTCCACGTGGCGTTCCACGATAGGACCGTCTCGCGGATGGCAGGGAAGCGTAGCCGATACGCCGCTGGTTTCCCGCCATGACTCGCGAGAGGCGGCCCCTAGCAGGGCCGGGCCGTTCTCGCGAGGCGGCCCGAAGACGCGGCAGCCGAATCTCAGAGTCGGCGCCGCAGAGGCTGAAACTGCCGAAGCCCCACGAGGCGGCGCCCGCCGGGCTTCGCCAGCTTCGGGGACTACTGTCGGAGTAATGGGCCATGGGTAGGCTGACCCAGGACCCAAGATCTTTCAAGACATCGGGGCGGGCCGCGCCCCTCAGGCCGAGTCCCGGCTGGCGACCTTCGAGGAGGCCGAGTCCCGGCTGGCGACCTTCGAGAAGGCCGAGCACCAGCTGGCGACCTTCGAGAAGGCCGAGTCCCAGCTGGCGACCTTCGAAGAAGCAGAATTCCCAAACGGAGACTCTGGACCAAGCCGACTCTGGGCTTGCGACCTCTCAAGGGGCCGACTCTGAGAGTCGGCCCGCGACCTTCCACGAAGACCGATGCAGGGTACAGCCCCATCGTGGCTGTCCCCTCGGACCCACGGGAGGAAGGCATGGCTACAGTGAGCCGCGTCACCAGGAGATCTCCGTGAGGCGCGGCATCGCTGCCATGCCTCCTTGATTTTAGCCACAAGGCACAAGGCACTCAGTGCCCACGACGGCGGCGCCAGACGGCCCGGGATCGCCGCCACGTCGGTGAGATAGGAGAACTCGCCGGAGAGTCCGAAGACGGCCCCTCGGAGTCGGCCTTCCTGTGGTCGGCCGCCTCCGCCAGGCCCCGCAAGCCATAAACCAGATTGACGGGAGTGGCAGCGGTGATCATCGATAGGCGGCGACTGCTCCCACGACCCCATGACCAAGCTCGTCATCAGCGCGGCAAAGATGTTGAGTTCTGCTTGTCCATGGATTCCGCCAATCAGCGGCCCAAGAAGTCGGCGGGAAGACGGCGCAAGAGAGATCGACGATCGGGGCCACGCCCGGTCAGATACTATTGTACTTCGGGTAGGCCTATATAAACCCCGGGCACCCATGCAAAGGGTTCGCCCTCGATAGGTTTAGACATATAGCAAGAGGGAAAGAGCTAGCCTTGCTCCTTCCTCGCCTCCACACAGCTCGAGGAGCACCATTGTACTATCGCCCCATAGTGATCATGCGGAGACCCCGCAGAGCAGCGAGGGTGTTATCTCCTCGAGAGCCCCGGTTGGGTAAGATTCGCCGCGAGCATGTCTTCGCCATCCTGCTTTCTGTGCACCGGCGACGCTCTACTCGCCCCCACCATGATAAGCCACCGCTGGCATATGTCGATCCAACCCCGACACTTCCTCGAAGCTTCTCCTTTCTAGCTTTTGCTCTTTCAATTCACGAGCCTTTTCAAATTTCCATTTCTCTTCAGAGATGAAATGGTTCAAAGATATGACTTTGACCAGAGTCGCATGGCGATCCGAATGGGAGTGTGAGGATCCCGATGCCACAGTCAATGAAGTCAAGGATCTTCTTCGATCCAAAAGCGAGGCACACTTGTTCTTTTGGCTCTAGCGGCCTTGGTCACCTGTCTCGATGATTTCTTCAAGTTCTTCATCGAGGCTTCATCATCGAGGGAACGTCAATGCAACCTGTTTCTTCTTTGGACTTGGCCGAGGACCCGCGTCGGCAGCTTGCTTTTGTCTTCAGCAGAGTGGGGCCTGTTGAGGACATTGGTGCAGGCGAGGAACTTGCCGAGACACCGTAAGCAATTGAGAAACCCCGAGTCCTTTGACAAGTAGCAAGATGCATGTGTTGAGGACTTGGAGGAGCTGCCGAGGATTTTGAATGAGCAGCAGCGGCCTCGAGGAATTTGCCGTGAGGGCGCGATCGAGGAACTGGGCCGTGAGGGCGCTGATGGTGAAGCACTTGGCTTGCGTGCAGGATTCTTTGGCATTGATTTCTCGGCTTGACCGAGGGCTCAGCAGCAGAACAAAGCAGAATCCTCATTGAATTTCCTCACCGCCTCCTTGGCCTGTCTTGCCAATTTGGCTTGGCGCCTGACCATTCTTCAGAAAGTCTTCACCACTCTTGATGCTAGTGGGATCAGCGACTTGGCAGTGCCGAGGAGCTCTTGGGCATGGAGGGTTCAGCGAATTTCCTCATGTACTTGGGAGTGACATAGCGGTATTCTCTCCATTCTCGTGCCCATCTTCTTTCTATCCTCTCAGATGCACTTTGCGCTGATTTCTGGTCTCCTTGCCAAATTTGGATTCATCAGGTGTGTAGTAGTCTTTATATATTTCCTCAGGAATCTCAAAGGCAGTCATGACGTCCGGTTTCTTTCCTCCCTTCTGTGGTCTCTTGCCTTCTGCCATTTTCTTCAGGTGAGGAATTTGAACAATAGAGCACTCAAGAAGTATGCAGTTTTCTTCGAGGAACGCTGCAAATGAGTTAAGTTGATGAGAACCTAGTGATTCAGCAGCGACATGAGTACCGTGAACAGAGTGTAGGTGCGAGGAATTTGGAGAGGTCATATGCTCGTAAGATTTTTCAAAAGAAGCAAGTTTTGAGGAATTTGACCAGTTGAGCCTTGAGGAATTTCACTAAGCGCTTGCCTTAGGTTCGGAGTTGTATGATTGAAAATCCGCACAATTGAGGAATCTTGAAGAATTGAATGCTTAGAGAGATAAATCAAGAACATATAGTGTGTGAGGTGTTCATATGTGAAGATTTGAAGAGCAAAAACACCTTTGAAGATTTTCTCAGAAGATTTGAGAATCAACGCGAGTAATAAAAGTGACTTTTAATTACCCGAATCAAGAACACGACGAACTGAGATGAATCAGAGTGCAGTTCGTCACGTTAGATCTCCCACGCCTAACTTGGCAGAGGGAGACAGCTACGGCGGGCGGCGGAGTGAAGATTTCCACGATCGGCGCGCGAGTACGACGGCGATGAGGTCGAGGCAAGAAGCTTTTCCTCACCGGCGGCGATGGAGAAGCGGCGCGCTTAGGGTTTGAGGAGAGCTCGAGCGAGAGACAGCGACGAGCGGAGTAAATGAAGTGAGGAGGGTAGAGGGTATTTATAGCCACGGTGAAAAACTGTTCGCCTCAAGATTTTGGACTAACGTGCCCTCGCCCTTTCTCCTTCACGCGACATGTGTCACCCACGCATCGTGCGTATGAGATCGTAAGATCGTGGGTGATTAAACTAATACATCGTGGGATGCGGAACGGTTTGAGCGGTAAAACCGAAAACTTGGATAAGATTTGTTTAAAAGTTTCGTTCGCAATTTCTTCAGCTGTCAAGGACCAGTGAAGACTTTGAACGAGATTCAATCAGAACGCACATGAAGAATTTGTGAATAGATTGGATTGAGTATAGCATAGAGGGGAAGGGTCCGATCACATTCACTTAGCAGAAATAGCAACTTGAAGAATTAGCAATAAGTGAATGTTGTAGAGGACATAAACTCACATATATATATATAGCCAATGAAGAAAAACGACGGAACCATTGAAGATTTGCAAAGTTGAAGAATTTGACAAATGAGGAATTTCAAAAATGAGGAAAAACTCAAATTGAAGATTTTCAACTTTTGTGGTGGCGTAGCCCACCGTATAAGAATGATGATTTCGCATAATCGCGCATAATTGTCGAGGGTTCTCGAGAATCAAATTCTTCATTGATTTCTTCACACTTAGAATGTTATTCTTCATTGATTGAGGAACAACGCTTTCTTCATGTGTTGCACATCTAAGTCATCAATTATGCATAAGGGTTAGGATGTGTGTCCTTTTCAAAGAACATTTGAAGATTCTAAGATATTTAGCTCACACCGCAACTTGCTAAATCTCTTCTCATCCAAGGGCTTGGTGAAGATATCAGCCACCGATCTTCATCTTCACATGTTCGATGGAGATATCGCCTTCAAAGACATGATCACGAAGAAAATGATGATGAATCTGGATGTGCTTAGTCTTCGAGTGCTGAACTGGTTGTGAGCAATCTTGATGGCACTCTCATTGTCGCAGAGGAGAGGCACATTCTTCACGCTGACGCCATAGTCCTTGAGGGTTTGCTTCATCCAAAGCAGTTGAGCACAAAGATGAACCAGCAGCAATGTATTCAGCTTCAGCAGAGATAGAGATACGCAGCTGCTTTCTTCGAGGACCAATGACCAAAGATCGTCCGAGGAAATGACAAAGCGATGTTGACTTGCGGTCCACACGATCACCAAAGATAGTCGAGTCGAATATCCAATGAGATCAAAAGCGAGCCCTTGGGGTACCATAATCCTAGTGTTGGTGTGTGAGCTAGATATCGAAGAATATGCTTCACAGCCTTATGGTGTGATTCCTTCTGCAGCTTGAAATCGGGCACACATGCAAACACTAAGCATTATATCTCGCCTAGATGCACATAAGTACAATAAAGAACCAATCATGGAGCGGTATACCTTGTGATCAAGTCGCACCATTTTCATCAATGGCATAGATGGTCATTTGTGGGCATAGGAATTTTGACGCCTTTGCAATCTTGCATGCGAATTTCCTCAAGACATCTTTGAGGTATTTCTCCGAGATATGAATATGCCATTGCGCACTCGACGCAATTTGAAGACCTAAGAAGAATTTCAACTCTCCCATCATAGACATTTGATATTCTTCACTCATCATATAGGCAAATTCATCACTATATCGTTGGTTAGTACAGCCAAAGATAATATCATCAACATATATTTGGCACACAAACAGTTCACCATCATATGATTTAGTAAATAGAGTAGGGTCAAGTGAACTGGTGTGAAGCCATTCTTCACGAAGAATTCCTTCAAGCAGTCATACCACGCCCGAGGGGCTTGCTTGAGGCCATAGATAGCCTTATTGAGTCTGAAGACTTTGTCAGGATTCGTGGGATCTTCAAAACCTGGGGGTTGAGCAACATATACTTCTTCCTCAAGCTTACCATTGAGGAATGCACTTTTCACATCCATTTGATATAAGATGATATCATGATGGTAGTGTTGGAAATATGCCCTAGAGGCAATAATAAAAGTATTATTATATTTCCTTGTTCATGATAATTGTCTTTATTCATGCTATAATCAGATTATCCGGAAATCGTAATACACGTGTGAATACAAAGACCACAATATGTCCTTAGTGAGCCTCTAGTTGACTAGCTCACAGATCAACAGATAGTCATGGTTTCTGACTATGGACATTGGATGTCGTTGATAACGGATCACATCATTAGGAGAATGATGTGATGGACAAGACCCAATCCTAAGCATAGCACAAAGATCGTAGTTCGCTTGCTAGAGCTTTTCCAATGTCAAGTATCTCTTCCTTAGACCATGAGATCGTAACTCCTCCGGATACCGTAGGAGTGCTTTGGGTGTATCAAACGTCACAACGTGCTCGGGTGACTATAAAGGTGCACTACTGGTATCTCCGAAAGTGTCTTGGGTTGACACGGATCGAGATCGGATTTGTCACTCCGTAAATGGAGAGGTATCTCTGGCCCACTCGGTAGGACATCATCATAATGTGCACAATGTGATTAAGGGGTTGATCACGGGATGATGTGTTGCGGAACGAGTAAAGAGACTTGCCGGTAACGAGATTGAACAAGGTATCGGTATATCGACGATCGAATCTCGGGCAAGTAAAATACCGCTAGACAAAGGGAATTGTATACGGGATTGATTAAGTCCTTGACATCGTGGTTCATCTGATGAGATCATCGTGGAACATGTGGGAGCCAACATGGGTATCCAGATCCCGCTGTTGGTTATTGACCGGAGAACGTCTCGGTCATGTCTACATGTCTCCCGAACCCGTAGGGTCTACACACTTAAGGTTCGATGACGCTAGGGTTATAAAGGAAGCTTGTATGTGGTTACCGAATGTTGTTCGGAGTCCCGGATGAGATCCCGGACGTCACGAGGAGTTCCGGAATGGTCCGGAGGTAAAGATTTATATATGGGAAGTCCTGTTTTGGTCACCGGAAAAGTTTCGGTTTTATCGGTAACGTACGGGACCACCGGGAGGGTCCCGGGGGTCCACCAAGTGGGGCCACCTACCCCAGAGGGCTGCGTGGGCCATGTGTGGGAGGGAACCAGCCCCAGGTGGGCTGGTGCGCCCCCCACAAGGGGCCCAAGGCGCAGAGGAGGGTGGGAGGGGGCAAACCCTAGGGCAGATGGGCCCTAAGGCCCATGCTCCCTGCGCCTCTCCTCTCCCCCCTCCGCCGCCACCCCAGATGCCATCTCGAGGCTGGCCGCACCCCTGGGGTGGAAACCCTAAAGGGCGCAGCCCCTCTCCCCTATAAATAGTGAGGCATAGGGCTGCCCATGAGACAGACACAATACACGTGATTCGATCACGCCTTTGGTTGCAGCCCTCTCTCTCTCCAAGTACTCCTCCTCTCCGTGGTGCTTAGCGGCCCCTGCTGGATTGCCACACTCATCCACCACCACAACGCCGCCAGCTGCTGCTGGATGAAGTCTTCTCAACCTCTCCCTCTCTCCTTGCTGGATCAAGGCGTGGGAGACGCCACCGGCTGTACGCGTGTTGAACGCGGAGGTGCCGTCGCTCGCACTTGATCATCGGTGATTTGAATCACGACGAGTACGACTCCATCAACCCTGCTCACTTGAACGCTCCGCTTAGCGATCTACAAGGGTATGTAGATGCACTCTCTTTATACTCGCTGGTCTCTCCATAGATAGATCTTGGTGACACGAGGAAATTTTTGAATTTCTGCCACGCTCCCCAACAAAGGGTATCGAGCTAGGTCTATTGCGAGATTCTTTGCACGAGTAGAACACAAAGTAGTTGTGGGCGCTGATGTTGTTCAATATGCTTACCGTTACTAGTCCAATCTTGTTTCGACGGTATTGTGGGATGAAGCGCCCGGACCGACCTTACACGCATTTCACGTGAGACAGTTCCACTGATTGACATGCACTTCGTGCATAAGGTGGCTAGTGGGTGCCGCTCCCACTTTAGTCGAACGGATTCGATGAAAAGGGTCCTTATGAAGGGTAAATAGCAATTGTCATATCACGCTGTGGTTTTGGGTAGGTAAGAAACGTTTGCTAGAAACCCATAGCAGCCATAAAACATGCAAACAACAATTAGAGGACGCCTAACTTGTTTTTGCAGGGTATGCTATGTGATGTGATATGGCCAAAAGAATGTGATGAATGATATGTGATGTATGAGATTGATCATGTTCTTGTAATAGGGATCACGACTTGCATGTCGATGAGTATGACAACCGCAGGAGCCATAGGAGTTGTCTTAATTTATTGTATGACCTGCGTGTCATTTAACAACGCCATGTAATTACTTTACTTTATTGCTAACCGTAGCCATAGTAGTAGAAGTAATAAGTTGGCGAGACAACTTCATGGAGACACGATGATGGAGATCATGATGATGGAGATCATGGTGTCATGCCGTGACGATGATGATCATGGAGCCCTCAAGATGGAGATCAAAGGAGCAAAATGATATTGGCCATATCATGTCACTATTTGATTGCATGTGATGTTTATCATGTTTATGCATCTTGTTTACTTAGGTAGACGGTAGTAAATAAGATGATCCTTACAAAATTTCAAGAAGTGTTCTCCTCGATCGTGCACCGCTGCTACAGTTCGTCGATTCTAAGCACCACGTGATGATCGGGTGTGATGGATTCTTACGCTCACATACAACGGTGTAAGACAGTTTTACACAAATAAAACACTTGGGGTTAACTTGACGAGCCTAGCATGTGCGCACATGGCCTCGAACACGGAGACCGAAAGGTCGAGCATGAGTCGATAGTAGATACGATCAACATGAAGATGTTCACCGATGATGACTAGTCCGTCTCACGTGATGATCGGACACGGCTAGTTGACTTGGATCATGTAATCACTTAGATGACCGAGAGGATGTCTATCTGAGTGGGAGTTCATAAGATGAACTTAATTATCCCGAACATAGTCAAAAGATCTTTGCAAATTATGTCATAAGCTCGCGCTTTAGTTCCACTGCTTAGATATGTTCCTAGAGAAAATATAGTTGAAAGTTGACAAGAGCGATTATGCGACAAGAGAAAGCTTATGTCCTTAATGCACCGCCGCAGTGTTGAACCCCAAACGCCGCTTGTGGATGTTGCGAACATCGGACATACACGCTTTTGATAACTACGTGATAGTTCGCTTAAATGGTTTAGAGTTGAGGCACCAAAGACGTTTTCAAACGTCACGGAACATATGAGATGTTTCGAGGGCTGAAATTGAGATTTCAGTGTCGTGCCCACGCCAAGAGGTATGAGACCTCCGACGATTTTCTTAGCCTGCAAACTAAGGGAGAAAAGCTCAATCGTTGAGCTTGTGCTCGATTGTCCGAGTGCAACAATCACTTGAATCGAGGGAGTCGATCTTCCAGATGAGATAGTGATGTTTCTCCAAAGTCATTGCCACCAAGCTGCTAGAGCTTCGTGATGAACTATAACATATCGTGGATAGATATGATGATCCTTGAGGTATTCGCGATGTTTGACGCCGCAAAGTAGAAATCAAGAAGGAGCATCAATTGTTGATGGTTGGTGAAACCACTAGTTTCAAGAAGGGCAAGGGCAAGAAGGATACTTCATGAAACGGCAAATCAGCTGCTGCTCTAATGAAGAAACCCAAGGTTGAACCCAAACCCGAGACTAAGTGCTTCGTAATAAGGGGAACAACCATCGAGCGGAATTACCCTAGATACTTGGTAGATGAGAAGGTCGGAAAGGTCGATAGAAGTATATTGATATACATTATGTTAATGTGTACTTTACTAGTACTCCTAGTAGCACCGTGGTATTAGATACCGTTCGGTTGCTAAGTGTTAGTAACTCAAATAAAAGCTACGGAATAAACGGAGACTAGCTAAAGGTGAGTCGACGATATGTGTTGGAAGTGTTTCCAAGGTTGATGTGATCAAGCATCGCACGCCCCTCTACCATCGAGATTTGGTGTTTGCGCTGAGCATAGACATGATTGGATTATGTCTATCGCAATACGGTTATTCATTTAAGGAGAATAATGGTTACTCTATTTATTTGAATAATACCTTCAATGGTCTTGCACCTAAAGAAATGGTTTATTGAATCTCGATCGTAGTGATACACATTTTCATGCCAAAAGATATAAGATAGTAATGATAGTACCACTTACTTGTGGCAATCGCCATGTAAGTCATATTGGTGTAAACGCATGAAGAAGCTCCATGTTGATGGATCTTTGACTCACTCATTTTGAAAAGTTTGAGACATGCTAACCATGTCTATTGGTGTATACGCATGAAGAAACTCCATGCAGATGGATCGCTTGGACTCACTTGATTTTGAATCACTTGAGATATGCAAATCATACCACATGGGCAAGATGACCAAAAGCCTCGTTTTCAGAAGATGGAACAAGATAGCAACTTGTTGGAAGTAACACATTTTGATGTGTGCAATCCAATGAGTGCCGAGGCATGCAAAGATGAATATCGTTATGTTCTTACTTCACGATGATTCGAGTAGATGTAGAGTATATTTACTTGATGAAACACAAGTCTGAATTATTGAATGGTTCAAGTAATTTCAGAGTGAAGTTGAAGATCATCGTGACAAGAGGATGAAATGTCTATGATATGATCATAGAGATAAGTATCTGAGTTACGAGCTTTGGCACACAATTAAGACATTGTGGAAATTGTTTCACAATTAATACCGCCTGGAACACCATAGTTTGATGGTGTGTCCGAACATCATAGTTGCACCCTATTGGATATGGTGCGTACCATGATGTCTCTTATTGAATTACCACTATCGTTCATGGGTTAGGCATTAGAGACAACCACATTCACTTTAAATAGGGCACCACGTAATTCCGTTAAGATGACACCGTATGAACTATGGTTTAGAGAAACCTGAGTTGTCATTTCTTAAAGGTTTGGGGCTGCGACGCTTATGTGAAAAGTTTCAGGTTGATAAGCTCGAACCCAAAGCGGATAAATTGCATCTTCATAGGACACCCAAAACAGTTGGGTATACCTCCTAATTCATATCCGAAAGCAATAGGGATTGTTTCTTGAATCGGGTCCTTTCTCGAGGAAAAGTTTGTCTCGAAAAGTTGAGTGGGAGGATGGTGGAGACTTGATATGGTTATTGAACCGTCACTACAACTAGTGTGTAGCGGGGCACGTGAAGTTGTTCCCGTGGCACCTACACCAATTGAAGTAGAAGCTTATGATAGTGATCATGAAACTTGGATCAAGTCACTACCGTGCCTCGAGGGTGACAAGGATGCATACTACTTTAGAGTGGTACAAGAATCCTGTCTTGAAGGTCATGTTGCTAGACAACAATGAACCCACGAGCTATGGAGAAGCAATGGTGGGCCCAAATTCCAACAAATGGTTAGAAGCCATGAAATCCGAGATAGGATCCATGTATCGTAACAAAGCATGGACTTTGGTGGACTTGCCCGATGATCGGCAAGCCATTGAGATAAATGGATCTTTAAGAAGAAGACGGATGTGGACGGTAATGTCACCGCTCTATGAAGCTCGACTTGTGGCGAAGAGTTTTTCACAAGTTCAAAGAGTTGACTACGATGAGATTTTCTCATCCGTAGCGATGCTTAAGTCCGTCGGAATCATGTTAGCAATAGCTGCATTTATGAAATCTGCGATGGATGTCAAAATGAGTTTCCTTACCGGTTTTCGTAAGGAAAGGTTGTATGTGATACAATCGAAAAAGTTTTGTCGATCCTAAGGATGCTAAAGGTATGCTAGCTCCAAATGATCCTTATAAGGACCGGAGTAAGCATCTCGGAGTTGGAATATGTACTTTGATAAGATGATCAAAGATTTTGGGTTTATACAAATTTATGAGAAACTTGTATTTCCAAAGAAGTGAGTGGGAGCACTATAGAATTTCGATGAGTATATGTTGTTGACATATTGTTGATCGTAAATGATGTAGAATTTTCTAAAGCATATAGGGTTACTTGAAAAGTGTTTTCAAGTGAAAACCCGGTTTAAGTTACTTGAGCATTAAGCATCAAGATCTATGAGGATAGATCAAAACCGCTTAATGGTACTTTCAAATGAGCATATATTTTGACATGATCTTGAAGGTGTTCAAGATGGATCACCAAAGAAGGAGTTCTTGCCTGAGATGTAAGGTATGAAGTTAAGACTTAAAGCTCGACCATGGCGAAGAAGGAGAAAGGATTAAGGTCGCCCCTATGCTTTATACATAGGCTCTATAAAGATGTTGTGCCGTGTACCGCACCGAAGTGTGCCTTTCCATGAGTCACAATAGTACAAGAATGATCCATGAATGGATCATTGACAGCGGTCAAAATTGTCCTTGGAGTAAATAAGGACATGTTTCTCAATTATGGAGGTGATAAAGAGTTCGGCGTAAAGGGTTACGCCGATGCAAGCTTTAACACCTATCCGAGTGACTCGAGTAGCAAACCGGATACGATAGTGGAGCAAACCATTTGGAATAGCTCCAAGTGGAGCGTGGAAGCAGATTTACAATGTGACCTAAAAATTTGCAAAGCACACACGGACTGAAAGGTTCGCACTCGCTGACTAAAACCTCTCTCACAAGCAAAACTTGATCAAACCCCAGAACTCATTTGATGATATTGGTCACATAACGATGTGACCTGTCAATGTTAAATCACATGGCGATGTGAACTAGATTATTGACTCTAGTGCAAGTGGGAGACTGTTGGAAATATGCCCTAGAGGCAATAATAAAAGTATTATTATATTTCCTTGTTCATGATAATTGTCTTTTATTCATGCTATAATCAGATTATCCGGAAATCGTAATACACGTGTGAATACAAAGACCACAATATGTCCTTAGTGAGCCTCTAGTTGACTAGCTCACAGATCAACAGATAGTCATGGTTTCTGACTATGGACATTGGATGTCGTTGATAACGGATCACATCATTAGGAGAATGATGTGATGGACAAGACCCAATCCTAAGCATAGCACAAAGATCGTAGTTCGCTTGCTAGAGCTTTTCCAATGTCAAGTATCTCTTCCTTAGACCATGAGATCGTGTAACTCCGGATCACCGTAGGAGTGCTTTGGTGTATCAAATGTCACAACGAATCGGGTGACTATAAAGGTGCACTACTGGTATCTCCGAAAGTGTCTGTTGGGTTGACACGGATCGAGATCGGATTTGTCACTCCGTAAATGGAGAGGTATCTCTGGGCCCACTCGGTAGGACATCATCATAATGTGCACAATGTTATTAAGGGGTTGATCACGGGATGATGTGTTGCGGAACGAGTAAAGAGACTTGCCGGTAACGAGATTGAACAAGGTATCGGTATACCGACAATCGAATCTCGGGCAAGTAAAATACCGCTAGACAAAGGGAATTGTATCAGGATTGATTAAGTCCTTGACATCGTGGTTCATCTGATGAGATCATCGTGGAACATGTGGGAGCCAACATGGGTATCTAGATCCCGCTGTTGGTTATTGACCGGAGAACGTCTCGGTCATGTCTACATGTCTCCCGAACCCGTAGGGTCTACACACTTAAGGTTCGATGACGCTAGGGTTATAAAGGAAGCTTGTATGTGGTTACCGAATGTTGTTCGAGTCCTGATGAGATCCCTGGACGTCACGAGGAGTTCCGGAATGGTCCGGAGGTAAAGATTTATATATGGGAAGTCCTGTTTTGGTCACCGAAAAGTTTCGGTTTTATCGGTAGCGTCTGGACCACCGGAGGGTCCCTGGGTCCACCAAGTGGGGCCACCTACCCCAGAGGGGCTGCGTGGGCCATGTGTGGGAGGAACCAGCCCTAGGTGGGCTGGTGCGCCCCACAAGGCCCAAGCGCGAGGAGGAGGGTGGGAGGGGCAAACCCTAGGGCAGATGGGCCCTAAGGCCCATGCTCCTGCGCCTCCCTCTCCTCCCTCCTCGCCGCCACCCCAGATGCCATCTCGAGGCTGGCCGCACCCCTTGGGGTGGAAACCCTAAAGGGGCGCAGCCCCTCTCCCCTATAAATAGTGAGGCATAGGGCTGCCCATGAGATGCAGACACAATACACGTGATTCGATCACCGCCTTTGGTTGCAGCCCTCCTCTCTCCCAAGTACTCCTCCTCTCCCGTGGTGCTTAGCGGCCCTGCTGGATTGTCACACTCATCCACCACCACCACACCGTTGTGCTGCTGCTGGATGAAGTCTTCCTCAACCTCTCCCTCTCTCCTTGCTGGATCAAGGCGTGGGAGACGTCACCGGGCTGTACGTGTGTTGAATGCAGAGGTGTCGTGCGTTCGGCACTTGATCATCGGTGATTTGAATCACGACGAGTACGACTCCATCAACCCCGTTCACTTGAACGTGTCCGCTTAGCGATCTACAAGGGTATGTAGATGCACTCTCTTTCTACTCGTTGCTAGTCTCTCCATAGATAGATCTTGGTGACACGTAGGAAATTTTTTGAATTTCTGCTACGTTCCCCAACAGTTAGCATAGGCAAGTAAAATGCGAATAGCTTCAAGTCTAGCAACAGGTGCAAAAGTTTCATCGAAATCAATTCCTTCAACCTGTGTGTAGCCTTGAGCTAATAGTCGTGCCTTATTCCTCACCACAAGGCCATTTTCATCTTGCTTGTTGCGGTAGATCCACTTTGTGCCAATGATATTATGCTTGCGAGGATCTGGGCGGTTGACCAATTCCTGGACATTGTTCAGCTCGAATCGATGTAATTCTTCTTGCATAGCCTGAATCCACTCCGGCTCGTAAATGCTTCATCTACCTTAGTGGGCTCTGAGATAGAGACAAAAGCATAGTGCCCACAAAAGTTAGATAAGTGTGAGGCTTTGAGCGGGTGAGAGGACTGGTGCAATCGATGTCATCGATGATCTTCTCCACTTGCACTTCTTTTGCAACGCGTGGATGAGTGGGTTGTCGCTGAGAATTTTGATCAGCATTTCTTCAACACCATTTTCCTCATCATGTTCTTCAGTGCATCACCGACGTTCTTCACGAACAGGAATGAATTCTTCACAGATTCTTCAAGAGGAATGACATCCTCGGTTGCCTTGAGCTTGATAGCATCCTCGGTGCTGGTTCATCTAACACGAAGGTAGGTGCTCTCTTTGCGAGCCATTAGTTTCATCGAACCGCACATCTACAAAGTCAACAATCTTGTGAAGAACAATGTTGAAGACTCAGAGGTGTGCGAGTCCTTTCCGTAACCAAGCATAAAACCTTCATGTGCTTTCGGTGCAAACTTAGAGTTGTGGTGAGGATCTCTAATCCAACATTTAGCAATCAAGACTTTGAAATAACTCACATTGGGTTTCTTGTCGTTGAGGAGTTCATAGGCGCCTTTTTGAAGAATTTGTGAAGATATACTCTGCTGATGATGTGGCAAGCGGTATCAATTGCATCAATCCGTAAACGCCGAGGCGTTTCAGATTCATCAAGCATAGTGCAAGCCATCTCAACAAGAGTTCTGTTCTTGCGCTCCACGATGCCATTCTCGCAGAGGAGTATAAGGAGCGATAATTCATGAGTAATACCAAGTTCATCAAGATAGGCATCAAGACCGAATTCTTGAACTCAGCCCATTGTCACTTCTAATATGCTTGATCTTCACACCAAAGTTGGTTGAAGCCCTCGAGGAAAATCGCTTGAAGACTTCCCGCACTTCATGTTTGTAAGTAACAATGTGTACCCATGTATATCGAGAATAATCATCAACAATGACAAAACCATATAGCGATGCATCATTAGTGACTGCTGAATAATGGTTAGGTCCGAAGAGGTCCATGTGAAGCAATTCGAATGGACGGGTAGTGGTCATGATAGTCTTCACTGGATGCTTGGCCTTGGTCATTTTTCCGGCTTCACATGCTCCGCATAAGTGATCCTTGAGGAATTTGACATTCTCAATGCCAATGACATGCTTCTTCTTTGCAAGCGTGTTCAAATTCCTCATGCCTGCATGACCAAGTCGTCGATGCCATAGCCAGCCTTCTGAAGCTTTTGCAAGTAGACACATGGCTGGTTGTGGTCCTGTAGAGAAATCAACAATATACGATCTCCTCTCCTAAAGCCTTCAAGACTTTGGAATTGTCGCCTTCCATAATCACAACACAAATGATATTTGCCAAAGACAACAACCATATCAAGATCACAAAGCATTGAGACTGACATAAGATTGTATCCTAGGGACTCAACAAGCATGACTTTGTCCATGTGCTTATCCTTAGAGATAGCAACCTTACCAAGACCCAATACCTGACTTTTGCCTTTGTCAGCAAAGATGATATGCTTCAGAGGTGACGATGATAAAGGAGCATCCATCAATAGACTCTTGTCACCAGTCATGTGATTTGTACATCCACTATCGAGGACCCATTCAGTGGTTTTGGGTTGATCATCCTGCAGATGAATTAGTATAACTTACAATCTCATATGCTTCATCAGTGAAGAATATGATATCAAGTTCATCAGATGAATTTCATCAAGCAAAGAAATGAAATAGCAGTATGAGGACGTGTGAAATGAAAGTTCATTTCATCATGATTCGCTGCGGCCCTTTCGAGCATTTTGTCAGGTCCCCAGGAAATTCTTCAGACGTTAGAGCACGTCTGAGACCTGACCCTGCAGAAGAGATTAGTTCTTTTTCTTCACCACCCACATCTGGAGGGGTGGCAAAGAGTTCATCATTCTGCGAGCACCATGTGAGAAAGGTGGCAAAGATGCCAAACCATTTCGCTTAGCATGAGAGGGGTTAGGGTAAGCATATGAATAAGCAGAGTAATTCTTCGAGGACTTATGAACATAATGGTTTGAAGAATAATGCACATATTCATAGCCCTTAGCTTTGCCTCATGAGACAGATTTGTTAGCACGATGATAATCATATGAGGACTTTGATCCAGCTTGAGGAATTTGATCCTCGTGAAGAATTTGGTCCATATGAGGACTTGGATCCATATGAAGAGTTTGGTCCATATGAAGAATTTGATCTGGAGTTCTGTTCTTCACTGGTGGTGTCATGAGGACATTCACCTGAAGACTTTCAACACAGCTTTTGGGAACCCAGATTTTCTTCATAGGGGAACCGTTCTGATTAGTGCCAACATATCTAGCAAATACTTCACCATTCGATTTTTGAACAGTTTATAGTTGGAGTCAAATGACTCATCGTAAGAATGAGGAGATTCACATGTAAAGCCAGATAAGTTAGATGGATCAATCGAGGTCCTTTGCAGCAACCCATGAGGTTTTGGGATACCGCTCGTGTTTCCAATATGTTCCATCGGCATTGAGTTTCCTCTCAAAGGCAATACCTCTTTTCTAGGGTTTCGTTGAGGATCTGCTTTTGAGCACATCACAAAGTGTTTGATGCCCTTTGAGGCTTTTGTACATGCTCGCATGTACAATTCCTTCAACCACTGCATTGTCAAGGATACTAGCAAAGTCCTCGATGAGGAATTAGTGATAGCGGAGGCAGATGAAGAATTTGTAACATTTGAAGCATTTGAACATTCAGGTGAAGAATTAGCAGATTCACGTTCAATGCACTTTAAACATGGAGGAAAAATTTCTTTCTAAGAAGTGCTGATTTGTTGAGCTAGTAATGAATCGCGCTCCTTCTGAAGATCTTCATAACACACTCTTAGCTTTTCATGATCTGCCTTTCTTTGAATAGCTTCAAGAGAAAGCTTCTCACTGTCTTGCTTTTCTTGAAGAAATTCATAAGAAAGTTTCTCATGATCAGACAAGAGAGAGTTATGATGACCTTGAAGGTTATCATACTTAGACTGAAGTATCTGAAGATTTTCAGTCAGGGCTTTAGTGCGATCCATTTCTTCACCCAACATATCATCACTTTTATCTAGCATGTTTTGAATCTTTTCAAGAGCCCGTTGTTGTTTCACAGTGATTTTAGCAAGTTTAGAGTAGCTAGGCTTAAGATCCTCATCATATTCATTTTCACTAGAATCAGAGGAGTTGTATTTGAGTACCTTAGCTGCTTTTGCCATGAAGCAATAGGTGGGAGTGTAGCCATCATTATCTTCATCGGGCTTGTCGGTGGAATCAGTTTCTTGATGTTGAAGATGGACTTGTTGACGAAAGCAAGAGTAACGCCGACTCGCCACACCTGACTCAGATTCTTCTGACTCCTCCTCTTCATCATTTTCCTCGATTCAGCTTCGAGTCCATTTCCTTGCCAATGAATGCCCGAGCTTTCTTGGAGCTGCCCTTCTTGTGATATGAAGACTTTGATGGTTTTGAAGACGAAGATTTTGATGATTTCTTCTTCTTCTTCATATCATCGAATCGTAGTCCTTGTATTTCTTCTTCTTCATTTCCTTTTCCCACCGAGGACAATCTTGAATATAGTGACCAGGCTTCTTGCATTTGTGGCAAAGTCTTCTTGTAGTCACCGGATGAAGAATCATTTCCTCTTGAGGATTTTCCAAAATGACCACGCCTTGTGAACTTCGAATTTCTTCACAAGGAGAGCTAGATCCTGCTCGCTTCTTCAGATCACCAAGACTACTACCGTAATCCTCACATTCGAGTCGACACAACCTTAGCCTTCGAGGCACGTGGTTTGCCATAGTTTGAGCTATAGAGATCTCTTTTTTGCAAGTCGAACTCGTGGGTGTTAAGCCTTTCAAGGATATCAGCAGGATCAAGCGACTTGTAGTCAAGACGCTTCTTGTATCATCAGTCCCAGAGTATCAAATGAGGAATCAAGCGATCTTAGCAGTTTCTTCACAACTTCATGATCAGTGATGTCAGTGGCACCGAGGGCTTGAAGCTCATTTGAGATGTCAGTGAGGCGATCGAAGGTTTGTTGGACATTTTCGTTGTCGAGTCTTTTGAAGCGGTTGAAGAGATTCCGAAGAACATCGACTCGAGAGTCACGCTGAGTTGAGACTCCTTCATTTACTTTGGACAGCCTATCCCGATAAGCTTGGCGGTTTCAAAGCACTCACTCTTCCATACCGTCCTTTGCTCGATGGCCACAGATGATATTCTTCGCTTGAGAGTCGAGTTGTTTGAATCTCTTCACATCAAGAGCGGTCGGTGTTTCAAAGGATGGGGACACCATTTTCCACAACATACCGAGATCATTATCAATTGCCTCAAGATGCATTCGCATCTTGTTCTTCCAAAGAGGGTTAGTCCGCTCCATCAAAGGTAGGACACCCAGCCGAGACCTTGATCATACCGCGGTCGATATAACTAGAACTCTAGGTGGTTAAACCAAAATCACACGTAACAAGGGAGTACCTTGCTCGATACCAATTGAAAGTGCGTTATATCGACTAGAGGGGGTGAATAGGCGATTTTATGAAATTCTTCATCGAGGAATTTGCCGTGAGGAAATTCCTTAGCTAAGAACTATTTGCAGCGGAATATGTACTCAGAGGTAAACATAACAGATTACACACATAGTCAAGATGATGAAATGAAGACTAGAACAGAGTACGTGAAGCGTAAACACAGGATAACAAGATGAAGACAAACAGATCAAGAAATTGAACTGAGGAATTTGTGAAAGTCTTCACCAAAGTCTTCAAGCACGATATGAACAACATACAACACAGGATGAGGAAATGGATAAGTTGAGGAAATAGAACCGGTCGGTTGGTGAAGACAATGATTTGGTAAACCAGTTCCAACTGCTATCTCGGTTATACGTCTGTTGGAGCGGCCGAGTATTTAAACTCGAGGACACAGTCCCCTGACACCCAACATCGAGCCGCAACTCAGACACCCAGTCCTCACCGTATTCTCCTTGAACTAAGACCAGCAGGCCTCGTCCAATCACTCGTGGTAAGTCTTGGTGACTTCCAAACCTTCACAGACTCGGTCACTCGGCGATCCACAATTCCTCTTGGATGCTCTAGACCTTGACGCCTAACCGTCTGGAAGAAGCACAGATCTTCAAAGGTAACAAGCGCCGGATCCACGCAGGATCAATTTCTTCATGATGCTCAATCACTTGGGGTTTTGTGGGTTTGGTTTTGGGATTTTCCTCACTTGATGATTTTCGCCAAAGTCCTCTGAGGATGGGTTGCTCTCAAATGACAAGTGTCAAGTTCTCTCGAGCAGCCAACCAACTAGTGGTTGTAGGGGCGGCTATTTATAGCCTAGGAGCAGCCCGACATGATAAGACATAAATGCCCTTCAATGATATGACCGTTAGGTGGATAAGATATTTTGGTCCACGGCCAAGCAAGACAAAGAACGGCCGAAAATTTGACTCTCAAAGTCCTCGGGGCTATCATGTTCCTCATTTGTGTAGGCAATTCAGACTGGCGAATTCCTAACTCCTCGATCCAGAAAGAAGTCATCGGTGACTGTAAGAACTGCGTCTCGCACTAAAGAATTTGACTGAATCAGTATGAGATTTCCAATGGCTTCACTCAAGGGATTGGTAGATGTAGGATTTTGAGTTGAGCATCACATGGAAATTTTTCCTTAGTATTTCCTCGACCCCTTTAACAATGACGGTGTTTCCTATGACTCAAGAAAGAGAAAATGAAACTACGAAAACAAAAGTCTTCACGCTTCATATTCCTCGAATGAATATCAAGTCTTCATGGTCACACCAATTTCTTCACTTTCAAAGTCTTCAGAAAGTCTTCAGAATATCAAAGTCTTCAGTCGAAGAACTTCATTTTTAGGGGTCGACTTTCTTTGTAAATATTAAACTCCTCATAGACTTATAGACCTGTGTACACTCACAAACACATCAGTTACTTAACCTATAAGTCTTCAATACACCAAAATCACTAAGGGGCACTAGATGCACTTACAATAGGGCCTGTCACGCCACCCACCTCCGGAACCAGCTGGTTCGCCAACAGTAATAACCTTTTGCCCAAAATTGGCATATGTTGGATGGTCAACTTCACCCAACATCAAGAAGACTACTAACATAAACATGTGAAGAGGATATCATATCAAGCAAGACAGTCGGTACTAGCACAAACTAGAATTCATCTTATTCCCTCAAGAACTAATTAAATTACTCAAACATGGTGATGGAATACATAGAGATGAGTGATGATTTACAAGCCAACAGGAAGTTGGAAATGGAGAGAGACATGGCATGATGATGAAGAGGGCACCGGCCCTCCAACCAGTGCAAGCGTGGAGGCGCCTCCTCCTTCCTTCTTCCTTATCTAGGCCCTTCTCTCTATGTTGGAGTTGCTGCAATGGTTGTGTGGTGGTTGTAGATAATATTGTGGAGAATGTAGATGGCTTGATGCGGCGGCTAGGGTTGGATGCCTTCTTATAGGAGTCGTCCTCGGGGTGTCCTTTGTTGATCTAGCCTCCTCCCTTTCATCCAAGGGCTCTAGGGGGAGCCAAATCCATGTCCAATACAATCCTTGGTCGTCAAGGATCTCGTAGGAAAAAAACAGGGACGAAATTGGAGCAATATCCGGAAAGTTCTACCCAATTTTTGGAGCTGCCCGAAGGTCATACGAGCTCCCATACGAGCAGCTATTGATGTCGCTTGAACTACGTCGGTATTTCCCCAAAGAGGAAGGGGTGATGCATCACAGCTACGGTAGGTATTTCCCTCAGTTATAGAACCAAGGTTATCAATCCAGTAGGAGAACCAAGCAACACTATGTAAATGGTACCTGCACACAAAGAACAAATACTTGCAACCCGACGCGTAAGAGGGGTTGTCAATCCCTCTCGGGTAAAAGATTGGTAAATAGATAGATTGATAGATGCAAATAGAATAAAGGCAAATAAAATTCAGCGAGATATTTTTGGGTTTTGATAATATAGATCTGAAAACAAAAGCAAATAAAAATAGATCTCAAAATAAATATGATAAAGAATAGATTCGGGGGCTGTAGATTTCACTAGTGACTTTTCCCGAGAAAATAGCATATGGTGGGTAAACAAATTACTGTTGGGCAATTGATAGAACATCAAATAATTATGACGATATCCAGGCAATGATCGTTATATAGGCATCACGTCCAAGATTAGTAGACCGACTCCTGCCTGCATCTACTACTATTACTCCACACATCGACCGCTATCCAGCATGCATCTAGTGTATTAAGTTCATGGAGAAATGGAGTAATGCAATAAGAATGATGACATGATGTAGACGAGATCTATTCATGTAGGAATAGCCCCCATCTTGTTATCCTTAATAGCAACGATACATGTGTGTCTTGCCGCCCCTTCTGTCACTGGGGAAAGAACACCACACGATCAAACCCATCACAAAGCACCTCTTCCCATGGCAAGAAAAATCGATTTATTTGGCTTAACTAAACCAAAAATTTGAAGAAGAAATACAAAGCTGTAATTAATCATGCATAAAAGAGATCAAAGAACTCAAATAACTTTCATGGATATAGATCTGATCATAAACTCAAAGTTCATCAGGTACCAACAAACACACTGCAAAAAAAGAGTTACATCAAATAAATCTCAAAGAGACCATTGTATTGAGAATCAAAAGAGAGATAGGAAGCCATCCAGCTACTGACTACGGACCCGTAGGTCTATGATGAACTACTCACACATCATCGGAGAGACACCAATGAGGATGATGAACCCCTTTGTGATGGTGTCTAGATTGGATATCGTGGTTCTGCAACTTGCGGCGGCTAGAATTTTGTTTCGTCGACTCCCCTAGGGTTTTTGGAATATTTGGGTATTTATAGGGCAAAGAGATAATGTGGAAGGCCAGCGAGGTGGGCACAACCCACCTGGGCGCGCCCTGGTGGGTTGTGCTCCCCTCGGAGCCCCCGTCTAGTACTTCTTTGGCCCATTAGGTGTCTTCTGGTCCAAAAAAAATCTCTAAAAAGTTTCGCGGCGTTTGGACTTCGTTTGATACTGATATTCTACAAAGTCAAAAACAAGCAAAAGACAACAACTGGCACTGGGCACTATGTCAATAGGTTAGTCCCAAAAATGATATAAAGTTCCTATAAAATGATTGTAAAACATCTAAGAATGATAATATAAGAACATGGAACAATAAAAAATTATAGATAGGTTGGAGAAATATCAGCATCCCCAATCTTAATTCCTACTCGCCCTCGAGTAGGTAAATGATAAAAACAAAATTTTTGATGTAGAATGCTGCCTAGCATGTTCACCACATATTCTTTTCTTTTTGTAGCATGTACATTTGGACTTTTATATGATTCAAAGAAATAGTCTAGTTTTGACATGTAGATTTCAATACTCAAGCATATCAACAAGCAACCATGTCTTTCAAAATATCAACATTAAAGAAAGTTATCCCTAGCCCATCATGCTCAATCATTGATCCATTCATGAAACACACTCGCATATTCATTACATCCAATACTCAAGTACGATCATAGTGCTCCCTAGTTGGTTCTTTATAAGAGAAGATGGAGACTCAAATAAAAAATAAAAAATGCATAATGTAAATAGATAGGCCCTTCATAGAGGGAAGTAGGGATTTTTAGAGGTGCCAGAGCTCAAAGCTTAAGTTGAGAGATAAATTTTTTTGAGAGGCATACTTTCCCCGTCAACAAAAACGACCGAGTAATTCCCAACACTTTCCATGCTAGATATATCATAGGCGGTTCCCAAATAGAAAATAAAGTTTATTCCTTTTTCCACCATTCTTTCAGAATCTATGGCCAGCCGTATCCACAGGTGCCTTCCATACCAACACTTCCGAAGGAATTTATTAATTAACAACATAAAGTAAATTTCTTTTTCATTTTGGGACTGGGCATCCCTAATACCTTTTTCACACTCTCGTGCAATCACAAGTGAATAAACACTCATCTTGAGAATAACACATCTAGCACGGAAAATATTGGCCACCCCTTGCCGCTTCATGAGCGGTACGAGCACACAAAAGGGAAATTCATTTTGAAAATTAGAGATGGCACATACAAGTTTGCTTAGAACAACACGAAAACATCGCATATAGGTAGGTATGGTGGACTCATATGGCAAAACTGGGTTCAAAGGATTTTGGATGCACAAGTAGTATTTCTACTTAGTACAAGTGGAGGCTAGCAAATAGATTGAGAAGCAACCAACCAAGAAAAATCACGTAAGCGAGCAAGTATAACTAACACCGAATAATGCACCATAAGTAGGATGTAATTTCATTACATAATTATTAACTTTCGTGCTTGCATAGGGAATCACAAACCTTAACACTGATATTCTTATTAAAGCATAATTACTCATCAACATGACTCACATATCATTATCATCATATCTCAAAACTATACAAAGAATCAAGTTTACTTTGTTCAATGATCTTCATGAAAGTTTTATTATAGCCCACTTGAATATCTATCACTTTGGGACTAGTTTCATGTGTTGCTTTTGATAAGCTCAAACAAATTTAAGTGAAGAACATGAGCATGAAAATTTTCTTCTCTCAAAATAATATAAGTGAAGCATGAGAGAATTTCTTAATTTTTTATCCAACTCTCAAATAAATCTAAGTGAAGCATGATAGCATTTCTTCAAACATATTAAACCACACCGTGCTCAAAAAGATATAAGTGAAGCACTAGAGCAATTCCATAGCTCAAAAAAATTTAAGTCAAGCATAAAGAGCAATTCTAACAAATCATAGCATAATTTTGGCTCTCTCAAATAGGTGTGTCACGCAAGGATACATGTGACAAACTGAAAAGCAAAACAAGCAAAGACTCATATAATACAAGACGCTCCAAGCAAAACTCATGATATGTGACGAATAAAAATATAGCTCCAAGTAAAATACCGATGGTCGTTACAAGAAAGAGGGGATGCCACTCGGGGCATCCCCAAGCTTAGTTGCTTGTTTCTCCTTGAATATTATCTTGGAGTGCCATGGGGCATCCCCAAGCTTAGGCTCTTCTTACTCCTTATTCCTTCATCCATCGTGATCTCACCCAAAACTTGAAAACTCCAATCACACAAAACTTAACAAAACCTTCGTGAGATCCGTTGTATTAACAAAGCAAATCACCACTCTAAGTACCGTTGCAAACCCATTAATATTTTATTTTTGCATTATATCTACTATATTCCAACTTTACCGTGGCTTATACCCTCCAATAAAAACCATAGATTCATCAAAATAAGCACACAACGCAAAGAAAACAGAATCTGTTAAAAACAGAACAATGTGTAGCAATCTGAAAACTTCGTATACTTCTGTAACTCCAAAAATTCTGAAAATTAGGAAAATGTAGGCAATTCATATATAAATCTTTTGTACAAAAATCAGGATTTTATCACGCTGCTGTGAATTACGAAAATTATTTTACTAGGAGCAAAAGTTTCTGTTTTTAACAAGATCAAATAACCTATCACTAAACATGATCCCAAAGGCTTTACTTGGCACAAATACTAATTAAAACATAAAAAACTATCATAACATTAGAATAATTGTGTAAAAACTCAAGAATAGAAATAAAAAGGCAAAAATAAAATTTATTGATTGGGTTGCCTCCCAACGAGCGTTGTCGTTTTATGCCCATAGCTAGGCATTGATAATTTTAATGATGCTAACATGAAAAGCAAAAAATTAAAACACAAAGAGAGCATCATAATACATGTGACAAACACATTTAAGTATAACATACTTCCTATGCATATGCATTTTGTAGACAAACAAATTATCATGACAAGAAATATCTAGCATATGCAAGGAAGAAGAAAGAAACAATAGCAATCTCAACATAACGAGAGGTAATTTAATAACATGAAAATTTCTACAACCATATTTTCCTCTGTCATAATAATTACATGTAGGATCATAATCAAATTCAATAATACAGCTATCACATAAAATATTATCTTCATGAGCCACATGCATGCAAAGTTGACACTCTCCCAAAATAGTGGGATTATCATCAAATAAAGTCATGACCTCTCCAAGCCCACTTTTATCAAAACCTTTGATTGATCATTCTCGAAAGTATTGGGATTATTTTTACCTAGAGTTGACACTCTTACAAACCCACTTCCAATATTATTGCAAACATTATTATCAATATCATATTCATCATGAGGCTTAAATAAATTTCCAAGACCATAAGAATCATTATCACCCCAATCATGATCATTGCAATAATTAGTGGACATAGCAATATTAGCAACCCCAAGTTTGGGGTTTTGAATATCACAATTCACATTAATAGAATTTGTAATAACATCATTGGAATCATGCTTTTCATTCAAGGAGCTATCATGAATCACTTTATAAATTTCCTCGTTTAACACTTCATCACAATTTTCAGATTCATGAATCTCAACCAAAACTTCATAAAGATAATCTAGTGAACTCAATTCACTATCAATTGGTTCATCATAATTGGATCTTTTGGAAAGATTAGCAAGTGGAGGAGGATCCATATCAATAGATTTTTAGCAAGCGAACATGAAAGCAAATAGAAGACACATGGAAACACAAACAAAGAGGCAAACAAGAAAAGCAAACCGAAAAGAAGGCAAATAAAAAGGCAAATATTTTTGTGAAGTGGGGGAGATGAAAACGAGAGGCAAATGGCAAAGAATGTAAATTGCAAGGAGATGAGATTTGTGATTAGGAACCTGATAGATGTTGATGATGTCTCCCCGGCAACGGCACCAGAAATTTCTTTTGATGTCGCTTGAACTACGTCGGTATTTCCCCAAAGAGGAAGGGATGATGCAGCACAGCTACGATAGATATTTCCCCCAGTTATGAAACCATGGTTATCAATCCATTAGGAGAACCAAGCAACACTATGTAAACGGTACCTGCACACAAAGAACAAATACTTGCAACCCGACGCGTAAGAGGGGTTGTCAATCCCTCTCAGGTAAAAGATTGGTAAATAGATAGACTGATAGATGCAAATAGATTAAAGGCAAAGAAAATTCAGCGAGATATTTTTGGGTTTTTGATAATATAGATCTGAAAACAAAAGCAAACAAAAATATATCTCAAAACAAATATGATAAAGAATAGACCCGAGGGCCGTAGATTTCACTAGTGGCTTCTCTCCAGAAAATAGCATATGGTGGGTAAACAAATTACTGTTGGGCAATTGATAGAACATCAAATAATTATGACGATATCCAGGCAATGATCACTATATAGGAATCACGTCCAAGATTCGTAGACCGACTCGTACCTGCATCTACTACTATTACTCCACACATCGACCACTATTCAGCATGCATCTAGTGTATTAAGTTCATGGAGAAACCGAGTAATGCAATAAGAACGATGACATGATGTAGACGAGATCTATTAATGTAGGAATAGCCCCCACTTTGTTATCCTTAATAGCAATGATACATGTGTGTCTTGCTGGCCCTTCTATCACTGGGAAAGAACGTCACACGATAGAACTCATCACAAAGCACAGCTTCCCATGGCAAGAAAAATTTATCTAGTCGGCTTAACTAAACGAAAGATTCGAAGAAGAAATACAAGGCTATAAGTAATCGTGCATAAAAGAGATCAAATAACTCAAATAACTTTCATGGATATAGATCTGATCATAAACTCAAAGTTCATCGGGTCCCAACAAACACACCGCAAAAATAGAGTTACATCAAATAGATCTCCAAGAGACCATTGTATTGGGAATCAAAAGAGAGAGAGGAAGCCATCTAGCTACTGAATACGGACCCATAGGTCTATGATGAACAACTCATCCATCATCAGAGAGGCACCAATGAGGATGATGAACCCCTCTGTGATGGTTTCTAGATTGGGTCTCGTGGTTCTGGAACTTGCGGCGGCTGGAATTGTGTTTCGTCGACTCCCCTAGGGTTTCTGGAATATTTGGGTACTTATAGGGCGAAGAGGCGGTGCGGGAGGCCACCAAGGTGCGCACAACCCACCTGGGCGTGCCTGGGCTCCTGGGCGCGCCCTGGTGGGTTGTGCTCCCCTTGGAGCCCCTCTCTGGTACTTCTTTGGCCCATCAGGTGTCTTCTGTTCCAGAAAAATTCTCCAAAAAATTTCGCTCCGTTTGGACTCCGTTTGGTACTAATATTCTGCGAAGTAAAAAACAACAACTGGCACTGGGCACTATGTCAATAGGTTAGTCTCAAAAAATGATATAAAGCTGCTATAAAATGATTATAAAACATCCAAGAATGATAATACAACAACATGAAACAATTAAAGATTATAGATACGTTGGAGACGTATCAGCTATGCTCACATGGAAGGCTGTCATTCTCTGTGGACTTCTGGAGCTGTTTCATATTTTGGTCGCCATTTCTTCATGCGAGCTACGATTTTGACATTCTTGGGCTTGTTGGATTGCCAAGGAAAATCCGATGCGCCAGAAGCCTTGAATCTTCAATTTGGACACTTTTAATAAATGTCAAATAATCAAACTCTTCAAGGGGCCTTGATCTGGTGCCTGAAACTTCTCCGGTTTGACTCCCAACTTGGTTCTTTTGATGTCCCAAGTCCATGAACATGTCAACACACCTACAAAGACCACAAAACAAAGAAAAACTAATAAAAACTAAATAAAACTAAAAAGTGTGCAACGAACATGGTAAAACAAGTAAATACCGAAAACTATGCATTGGAGACATGAATAAGAGTGTTGGATGGGTATGATATGAGGGATTTTGGCACTAGAATATACTCTAAAATGTGTGCATAAAGTCCACTTATCATGTTGTCATTGTGATTGTCAAGACGTTGAGATATTATGCTCTTAGAATTATAACATCTTTCTTCGAAAGATTTGCTTAGTTTCCATTTGATATATCTCTGTTAGCCAAGTTTAGTCATTACTTTTGTCAGTCCTAGATCTACTCATATTATTCTGCTGCTGAGTTTGGGTCTCGCTCAAAGTTTCACAAGAAAATTTGAATCTCCCATTCGTCCCCCTGTCGATATACTCTCGGTCCTTACACATGGAATCTCCGAATGTCAAAACGCATCTGAACCTGGCGGTCTGAACGTATGCGAACTGTTTGAGGGCCGGCATTCAAGAAACCCTTGATATGAAGAGAGATGTTCTGCGTGCTCTTTTTCTGCAGGCCCTCCCATCTATGAAATTGGAAGTTTGAAACCCATCACAGACTCACCACTTGAGCTGAAAACAAAATAAAACAGATGCATACCTTGTATGGAGGTGACCGGGCGGTTGGTCAACAGATGCACATCAGGCAAATGATCTCGCCGCATAGTCAACGTCTGCTCGAGCCATCTCGCCGGAGTTGCCCTCGCCTTATTCTTCCGCCGCCCCGACCTCCTCCCGTGCTCGCCGTCAGCCTTCAGCGGCAAGCCGGTGTCGTTGTTGCTGCTGCTGCGGGATGCAACCTCCGTGCTCGTCAACAAGAGGAAAGGGGAGAGTCCTTGGAGAACTTGCCGGGAACGAGTTCGATCGACTGCGGCACGCGCTCCTGTTCTAAACCAAGCAAATCCCCTTCCAGAGAGGAGGAGTCTAACGGGAGCTCTTGCGAAGGGCATGCAATGGAAGGATCAAAATAGCGTTTAGGGAGTCGACTTTGAGAAGTGGATCATTTGCAAGTAGGATAGTTTGATAGTCTGAAATGAGTGGTTGTATGTCATAATTGTTATCCAATAGCATCGCATATATATTAAGTTTGACAAGGGGACTGCATATCTTTGGATTCGGCTCCAAACAGAGAACCAACATTTGGGATGCAGTAACCGGAATTTCTTTGATGCAGCTATAAAGAAAGATTTTTTCTTTTTTTCTCCAATACACTACGGTCAGTGTATCATTGCATTGATAGAGAGGGGAGAACATACATGGTAGGCATCTGGGGCATGTACACTACAAGGCGTGTCCGAGATGCACAACGAGCATGGAGTGGGTTGCTTAGTCCAGATATCAACTTATGTTACAGGGATAATACTACTCAATCCTTTGGCTCCCACGCAGGCCCAGGAGCGGGCGTCATCCTGGATCGTAGCCAGGAGGGAGGAGGTGGAGGGGGTGATCTTGTCGAAGATGATCGCATTGCGGTGATGCCAGATAGTCCAGACCATCAAGGCAGCAATGGTGGAGAGCCCTCGTCGTTTATCCTGAGTCGCCATAGTAAGGGCTGAGTTGAGCCAGTCTAGGAAGCCAAGGGAGCCATCTGGTATGGTGATCTCGGGGCAGCACCAGGAGAGGATGCCATGCCAAACCGTGTGTGAGAAAACGCACTCCACCAGGAGATGATGCAGGGTCTCGGCATGTTGATATCATAGCACACAGGCCGGCTCACGCGGTAGGCCACGACGCAGCAGCCGGTCGGCCGTCCATCACTTGTTGATGGAGGCAAGGTAGATGAAGAACTTGACTGAGAGGGGGGCACTTGACTTCCACACGAGACGCTAGTGCGCGGACGTTGTAGATCCGGTGAATAGGGCATTATAGCACGAAGAAGCGGAGTAAACCCCATTTTCAGTCCACTTCCATAGAATGGTGTCGGGCTCCTGGGATAACAAGATAGTCTGCAGCGGACACCAGAGCTCGAAGTACTCCAGCGCGGCCGCCGGGCCAAGGTGGCTATGGATTGTTAGAGTTATGTCGAATATTGTGTACAAGGTAGGTTTGTCGGAGTAATGGGCCATGGGTAGGCTGACCCAGGACCCAAGATCTTTCAAGACATCGGGGCGGGCCGCGCCCCTCAGCCGAGTCCCAGAGGGGCGACCTTCGAGAAGGCCGAGTCCCAGCGGGGCGACCTTCGAGAAGGCCGAGCCCAGCTGGCGACCTTCGAGAAGGCCGAGCACCAGCTGGCGACCTTCGAGAAGGCCGAGTCCCAGCTGGCGACCGTCGAAGAAGCAGAGTTCCCAGACGGCGACTCTGGACCAAGCCGACTCTGGGCTTGCGACCTCTCAAGGGGCCGACTCTGAGAGTCGGCCCGCGACCTTCCACGAAGACCAATGCAGGGTACAGCCCCGTCGTGGTTGTCCCCTCGGACCCACGGGAGGAAGGCATGGCTACAGTGAGCCGCATCACCAGGAGATCTCCGGTGAGGCGCGCATCGCTGCCATGCCTCCTGACTCTCAGCCACAAGGCGCAGCACCGTGCCCACGACGGCGGCGCCAGACGCCCGGAGATCGCCGGGCCTCCGTCCATCGAGATAGAAGAGCTCGGCCGAGAGTCGAAGACGGCCCTCACGGAGTCGGCCTCCCGAGTCGGCCGCCTCGGCCAGGCCCCACTAGCCATAAACCAGATTGGACGGGGAGTGGCGACAGTGATCGCCTGACAGGCGGCGGCACTGTTCCCACGACCCCATGACCAAGCCCACGTCACCAAGAGCGCCGCGACAAGAGTTCGCTTGTTCATGGGACCCGCCAATCAGCGGGCCCCGAAGCCAAGGGGAAGACGGCTGCAAGAGAGATCGATGATCGGGGCCACGCCAATCGGATTACCATTGTACCCCGGTAGGCCTATATAAACCCCCCGGCACCCATGCAAAGGGTTCGGTCCCGATAGGTTTAGACATACAAAGAAGAGGGAAAGAGCTAGCCTTGCTCCTTCCTCGCTTCCACACAGCTCGAGGAGCACCATTGTACTATCACCCCAGAGTGATCATGCGGAGACCCCGCAGCAGCGAGGGGTGTTATCTCCTGAGAGCCCCGGCTGGTAAGATTCGCGGCGTGCATGTCTTCGCCATCCTGCTTTAGGCACCGCGACGCTCTACTCGCCCCCACCATGATAAGCCACCCGCTGGCATATGTCGCATCCAACCCCGACATTTGGCGCCCACCGTGGGCGAGGTGCACCGTCGTCCGAGATCTGTTCGGGCGGAACCCTCTTCCTCCTCGGCGAAGCGCAGCCAGCCCGGCTTCGCCAGATGGAGTTCATCGACGCGCTACGCTGTGCCGGTTGCCACAGCTGCGAAGCGCCCTCGCCGAGCTCAACGGCGAGGTGCGCCTCTCCGACGAGCCCGCGCCGAGCACGGGCGCGGGTGGCCCCGAGAACCTTCTCGCGGGCCTCCTTGACCAGCTTCAAGTCGCCGGCGAGCCCGCCGTAGACTTGGAGTCCGTAGGCTCCTTCGACCCGATGTTGGTCGACTCCGACGCTGTATCGCTTGATGCCTTCCCCACCAACGTGGTGGTTTACGACGAGCCGCTTCCGTACGAGGAGAGCGGCGGAAGCGCCGTCACGGAGGTGCTCGCCATCGCCACGGCGAGCACTCCGCGAAAACGCCAGACCCGCTGCTGCGCGCCTGCAGACTCCGTCCGCGCCCCTCAGAGGACGCGGACGCAGAGATGTTGAAGAGCGCCGCCTTCAACTCATTGAAGGCGCCAAGAAGTTGGCAAGCATGAGACGCTTGTCCGGCGCATACCAGCGAGAGTGGATCGCGCCAGGCGGCTCGCCGGCCCGACCGGGCCGAGCCATCTTGGCGCGTCCGAGCGCGCGCGCTATCGCCGATCTGTTTGGGGCAAAGCGCCCCGTGTACGCCACCCCAGCGGAGAACATCCGCGCCGCCCAAGCGGCGACCGAAGAGCTGAGGAACCTCGACGGTGAAGAGCGCCGCATGATGACGGAGCGAGTCCAGCAGCTCCTCGACGCGGTTGCTGCGCAAAACGCGGCAGGCGGCCGCGCTGACGCGCAGCAACAGAAGAATGACGACCTACCCCCTCGCCGAGATCAAGGCGCGACCTCCCGGACGCCGACTGGCGGAGTCCGCGGGAGAAGAGAGAAGGAGCCGGCTGCGAGCCACAGCCAGACTCGCATCTCCATCGAGCGTGACCAAGATGGCCGCCCCAGAGCAGTGGAGCGGCGAGATGATTATCTGCCTCCCCCGCCCCGGAGAGAACGACGCGTCTCTCCGCCGCCTGTCGAGCATCCGACTCTCGGAGATCGCCTCGGCCGCCGAGAGGGAGTCGGAGAAACGACGCCGCCACCGGATCGACCGACTCCACCGTCCTCGGCGTTAGAAGAATAAGACGAACGGGTCCGCCTTGCTTCGGGCCCGTGATCGAGACGAGCCCTTCCCAAAGGGTTCACGCCCTCGAGATACGCCCAAGTACACCGCCCGTGAAGCGGAAGATTGGCTGATAGACTACTCAACGGCTGTCAAAGACGCTAACGGCAACAAGCGAGTCGCCGTCAAGTATGTTCCCCTCATGCTCCAGGGCACGGCCCGGACATGGCTGAACAGCTTGAAGCCCCGTAGCATCAACAGCTAGGTCGACTTCACCGAAGCCTTCATTCGCAACTTCACCAGCACGTACAAGCGACCTCCCAAGCCGCGCCAGCTCTCCTTGTGCGTGCAAGGCCCCGAGGAATCGACGCGCGACTATCTCACGCGCTGGGGCGAGCTCCGAAACTCCTGCGAGGGCGTGCACGAGGTGCAGGCCATCGAGTACTTTACGGCCGGGTGCCGAGAGGGCACCCTCCTCAAGCACAAGCTCCTCTGCGACGAGCCCGAAACCCTTGACGAGCTGCTAGTCATAGCAGACAAATACGCCACGGCCGACTCCTCTATGAAGACGGAGATCCAAGTCAACGCTGCCGCAAGGTGATTCCCAGGCTCCCGAACGCCGGCCGAGACGCCGCCGACGGCAGCAACAGAGCGACAACAAGCGCCAAGCCCCCACCGACTTCCAACAATCGGCAGGTCGCGAGAGAAGACTAGCAGCCGAAGGGCAGCCTCGGCCAAGCGGCGAAGGCGGCAAGTCCAACTGCTGCCGCTTTCTCCTATGAGCGACTCTCGATGGTCCTTGCAAGTTTCACAGCGCGCGCGAAGCCGCCGAACCATACCACCGAAGTGCCATCGCTCGTTAGGATCGCCAAGGAGACGGCCTCGCCCCCCGCGCTGCAGGGCCGCCGCCGCCTCCGCCGCCTCCAGCCGGGCGGCTCGGCCACTCGGCGCGGTCCAAGACAAGTTCCCAGAGGAGCACGGAGCATACGTAGTGTTCACCAGCCTAGCAGATGATCGGCGCAGCAGGCGCCAGCAGCAGCAAGAAGTCAACGCAGTGGCAACGGAAGCCCCTGAGTTCATGCATTGGTCCGAGAAGCCTATCAGCTGGAGCCGGGCGGATCACCCAGAGGTGATGCCGAGTCCGGGCTCTTACGCCTTGGTTCTCGGAGCAACCTTGGCCACTGACAAGCGGGCCGCCCGCTTCTCGCGGGTCCTGATAGACGGAGGCAGCAGCATAAACATCCTGTACAAGGATACCATGGAGAAGCTCGGAATCAGACGGAGGCAGCTGCAGAGCAGCCGCACTGTGTTCCACGGGATTGTACCCGGTCTCTCCTGTTCGCCGATTGGCAAGATCCTGATAGATGTCCTCTTCGGAGACAAAGATCATTTCCGCCGAGAGCCGATCTGGTTCGAGGTGGTGGATTTGGAGAGCCCGTACCACGCTCTGCTAGGTCGGCCTGCTTTGGCCAAATTCATGGCGGTTCCCCACTACGCCTACCTCAAGATGAAGATGCCGACCTCCAAGGGGATCCTGACCGTTGCCGGTGACTACAAGAAGCCGTTCGCTTGCGTGGCCGAGAGCAGTCGGCTGGCCGAGTCTCTGGTGATCGCAGCCGAGAAGCGGCTCCTTGATCGCGTCGTGGCGATGGCTGGGAAGCAGCCGGAGATGTCGCCCGTCCCCAAGGAGTCGGAGGCAGAAGGATCATTCAAGCCGGCCAAAGAAACCAAGAAGATACCCTTGGACCCGGAGCACCCAGAGAGGTACGCTGTCATGGGCACCGGCCTTGACAAATAATAGAAGGCGAGCTCGCCGATTTCCTCCGTGAGAATCGGGACATCTTCGCATGGTCCCCAAGGACATGCCAGTGTACCGACGGAATTCGCCGAGCACAAGCTACATGTCGTGCCAGATGTGAAGCGGTCAGCAGCCCTTGCGCCACTGTCAAGAAGAGAAGAGAAGAGTCATAGGAGAAGAGATAGCCCGCCCCGGCAGCCGGCTTCATCATGGAGGTGTTTTTTCCGGAATGGTTGGCAAACCCTGTGGCCGGTATTAAAGAAGAACAAGCAGTGGCGGATGTGCATCGACTACACCAGCCTCAACAAAGCCTGCCCGAAGGATCCATTCGCTCTGCCAAGGATTGATCAGTGATAGACTCCACACCGGATGCGAGCTGTTGAGCTTCTTGGATGCATACTCGGGATATCACCAGATCAAGCTGAATCCAGAGATGATCAAGACCGCATTCATCACGCCGTTTGGAGCCTTCTGCTACCTGACGATGACGTTCGGCTTGAGGAATGCCGGCACCACCTTTCAGCGTTGCATGCAGAAATGCCTCCTCAAACAACTCGGGAGGAACGCCCATGTTTATGTGGATGACGTGGTAGTGAAGACGGAGAAGCGTGAGACGCTGCTAGAGGACCTTAAAGAGACCTTCGAGAATCTGCGCCGATTCCAGATCAAGCTCAACCCAGAGAAATGCGTGTTCGGAGTCCCAGCCGGCCAGCTCCTTGGTTTTCTGGTCTCCGAACGCGGCATAGAGTGCAACCCTGTGAAGATCAAGGCCATTGAGAGGATGGAGGTACCCAGCCGATCGTTGGACGTCGTAGTTCACCGCTGCTTGGCTTCCATAAGGCGATTCATCACCGGTCAAGCGAGAAAGCTCGCCATTGTATCAACGATGAAGAAGACCACTTTTGAGTGGAACCGTATGCGATGAGGCATTTCTCCAAGCGAGGAAGATGTTTGGCGACTCCCCTGTCTTGGCGGCTCCGACTCCCAAAGAGCCCATGCTTTTGTACATCGCCGCCACCACGGGTAGTCAAGACAGATTATTGTAGTCGAGCGCAAAGAGGAAGGCAAGGCGCCCCGGTCCGAGACCAAGATATTACTCCGAGCGAGGTAATCGCGACCTCCAAGCGTAACTACCCTCACTACCGAAAGATGTGCTACGGCGTGCATTTCGCCGCTAAGAAGCTGAAACCCTACTTTCAAGAGCATCCAATCACTGTGGTTTGCACTGCCCCACTCGCCGAGATCATCGGAAGTCAAGATGCTTCCGGCCGAGTGGCCAAGTGGGCTATCGATCTAGCTCCCTACATGATCTACTACCAACCTCGCACCGCCATCAAGTCGCAGGCGCTGGCCGACTTCCTTGTCGATTGGGCCGAGACCCAATACTTGCCGCCTGCGCCTGACTCCACTCATTGGCGACTGCACTTCGACGGCTCCAAGATGCGCTCCAGCCTCGGAGCCGGCGTCGTCCTCACCTCCCCCAAGGGCGACAAGCTCAAATACGTGCTGCAAATCCACTTCGCCGCCTCCAACAACGCCGCCAATATGAAGCGCCATCCACGGGCTCCGGCTTGCCAAGGAACTCGGCATTCGCCGATCCTCGCTCTGCCGACCCGACTTGGTGGTGCAGCGATCATCCGCGATCGACGCCAAGGACGCAAACATGGCAAGCTACCGCTTGGTGCAGCAGCTCAGCGGATATTTTGAAGGATGCGAGTTCCTCCACGTACCAAGAAACGACAACGATCAAGCAGATGCATTGGCACGAGTCGGCTCCACTCGCCAGACAATACCTTCTGGCGTCGCCCTTCAGCGCCTCCTCAAGCCGTCTATCAAGCCTTCACCGGAGTCCGACTCCATTTTCGTGTCAGCTTCCCCAGAAATAGTCGGATCCGACTCCAAGACCCAAGCAAGCGACGTCAAGAAAGCCACAGATCGGCCGGGATCGCGCCATTCGCCCGGGACTGCGCTTAATCGGCTCGGGACTGCGCCACGGCCGGCAGATTCCCTCAATTCAGCAAGCGGCAGCAGAGCCCAGCCCACCGCCTCCCAGCCCAGCCACCCTCGTCCAAGTCGCTGTGGTGACAATCGAAGAGATAGCAGCACCTTCATGGGCGCAGCCCATCCTCAAGTTCCTAGTCAACAAAGAGTTGCCTGCAGATGAGACCCTGGCTTGGCAAGTACAACGCCGAGCGGCAGCCTACACTATAGTCAACAGAGAGTTAGTCAGACGCAGCACATCCTTGGTGTCCACCAACGCTGCATGGAATCGAGCAAGGCCAGCGATCCTCAAAGACATCCATCGTAGGCGTGTGTGGTCACCATGCGGCCTCGAGGGCGCCGTGGCCAAGGCTTTTAAGACGGCTTCTTTGGCCGACCGCCTGGAGGAAGCCAAAGAACTAGTCAAGAAGTGCAAAGGGTGCGGTGTTCCGCTCCAAGCCCCTTCACCAAGCTTACAGATCAAGACGATCCCCATCGCCTGCCCTTCGCAGTTTGGGGCCCGACATGGTGGGACCTTTCAAGACGGCCCGAGGCGGCTCGACCCATTTGCTCGTCGCAGAGAACAAGTTCACCAAGTGGGTAGAAGCAAAGCCCATCAAGAAATTAAATGGGCCTGGCGGTAACCTTCATTGCCGACATTACGGTGCGGTACGGCATACCGCACAAAGATCATCACGATAACGGCACCAACCGCCAAGGGCGCCTTGGCTCGTTTTGCGCGACGCAGGCATCCGATCGACTTAGCGTCCGCTGCCCATCCGCAATCAAGCGGCCAGGTGGAACGAGCCAACGGCCTCATCCTATCCGCATCAAGCCTCGATTGGTCGAACCACTCGAGCGCCGCGGCGGCTGTTGGGTAGAAGAACTGCCTGCCGTCCTCTGGAGTCTGCGCACGACCCCGAACAGATCAACCGGCTTCACGCCATTCTTCCTCGTCTATGGTGCCGAAGCCGTCATCCCGATGGATATCCAATTTGACTCTCCGCGAGTCTCCATGTACACCGAAGAGGAGGCTGAAGAAGCACGCCAAGACGGCGTCGACCTGCTTTGGAAGAGGGCGGCTGTTGGCACTCACCGGTCCAAAGATCTACCAGCAGAGTCTGCGGCGATACTACAACCGCAAGGTCAAGCCAAGATCATTCCAAGAGGGCGACCTTGTGCTCCGGCTGATTCAGAGAACAGCCGGCCAGCACAAGTTGTCGGCGCCTTGGGAGGGTCCCTTCATCATCAGCAAGGTGCTAGGGAACGACGCCTACTACTTGATCGACGCGCAGAAGCCTCGAGCACGCAAGAGAGACGACTCTGGCAAGGAGACAGAGCGCCCGTGGAACGCAAATCTTCTCCGAAGATTTTACAGCTGATACAGTATGTATCGCGCCACTCCCCCTTTTTTGTATTAAGTACTAAGACCTTAGGCCCCCCGAGTCGAGCTCAGGGACTGCCTTTTTGATTATCTGTATGATATGAATCTCGCTTCTGAAATGCTTCCTCCGTTTTTATCATACCGTCCGGCACCGGGTCCGATAAGTCGGCCCGGGGACTCGCCGCCTTGTGCTATGAAACGCTCCTCGAGGTCGACAAGTAATGTGCCGCTCAAAGCCAAAGCCGCTCTCTGAAGCCACAGCTCGCAGAGCGACTGCCGATAAGCGGAGGCGGAAAGAGCGAAGACACATGAAAAACGGCTAAGGACTTAAGAGCTACGCATAGCCCAAGCCGGCTCCCAGTTCCCCCCTACTGAGCCGACTCACGAGCAGTCGGCTCATAGTTTCAACCTTTATCAAGGGCGGCCGACTTTGAGAGTCGGTCGGCCGATTTCCAGCCAAAGCTTGCTACAACACCCTAAACGACTAAGTACTTGCCTCCCAAGGTAGCTAAGCGCTTGACCCAGCGGCAGTCCGCAGAGCGGCTGCCCAGTTGGCAAGGCGGCAACCAAAGGAAGGCGGCAAAGGAAAAAAGTCTAAATAGCCAAAGCAAGCGAAGGCGGAAACTTGATAAATATTTACATAAGGCCCTTGGCCGAATACACCCCGCGGGTGGAATTGTTCGCAACTAACAAGTTTTTTAAGCAAAGAACAAAAGAAACAGGTAAGGCTGATGCATCCTAGGGGGCGGCCTTCGGAGCCGGAGGGCCGGAGGCGGCGGCAGCGCCGGACGTCGGGGCAGTCGGCTGGGCGGTCTCGGCTTGGTCGCCCTCAGTAACGATCGCCTTGCCCTTCCGAGGCTCGTTGCTGGAGGCGCGATCAGGCTGAGGCTGGTCGCCTTCTTCGTGCTCTGGCGCCTCTTCCTCCTCGCCCCCGTCCTCCGACTCGCCCTCCCCCTCGGTGCTGGAGCCGATTACCTCCGCCGAGTCCTCCTCAGACTCGGGTGCATCCTCAACCACTCAGCGGAGCCTCCTCGCCGTCCGGGCGTCCGCTCGGGCACAAAGACACCGGTGTCCGTGTACTCGGCGATGGCCGCCAGACGCCGACGAGGGCACCTTCCACGGCTAACTCGGCTGGGCCTCGGACCGAACGCTGCCAGCGGTCCAGTCCAGCCAGTGGTACCAACCCTTGACGAACTCGGGGCCCGCGCGCCGGCCGGGCGAGGAGCCTTCGAGCCTCGACGCGACCGACGGCGACCTCCAGCCAGTCGGCCGTTCGACTGGCGGTGTGAAGCGCCGGCACCTCCGGCCACAGGGCGGTGACGACTTGGGCGCCGGCGCGTTGAAGGCGACGCATCAAACGGTGAGCAGGGCGAAGGCGAGCCCCGATGCTCAAGATCTGCTCGTCGATGGTTCGGGGCGCGTTGGCGGCGATCACTTCACCCTGCGCCCGCCGCTCCTCCCGATCCGCCTCGATGGCCGGAGGGACGGCCTGCGAGTGGCCGGGGAAGAAGTCTGCCCAAAGACAAGGAAAGGAGACAGTCAGAAAACCAGAAGACAGTTCGACAAAGAATCGAAAGACCAAAAAGAGAAGACAGGAGTTACCGTCGACGACGTCCTCGAGCACGTGGTAGCCGGAGGTCAGCATCGCCTCGCGGTCGGTCCAGGCGGCCCGCTCCATCTCGAACTCGGCTAGGAGGGCCTCTTCCCGCGACTTGGCGTCCTCCTGCGCTTTCCGAAGCAGATCCCTCTGCTCAGCCAGCTGCGTCGCCAGAAGGTCGCGCTCTTGAGCGAGCTTGTCGCATTCTTCCTCCTTAGCACGACGGGCGGCGTTGGCCTCATCCAGCTGCCCTTGAAGGGCGGCATTGGCATCTGAAGCCCAAAGAAAGATAAACATCATCAACAAAGAAGGTCGCCGGGAGATCCGGCCCGACTGCTCAGCAGTCGGCCCGAATCTCGGGGACTACAGCCATGGCGCGCTTAACGCTTCGCCCAGAAGAAAGAAGGAAAGTCGCGGAGAGATCCGCCCGACCGCCAGCGATCGGCCGAATCTCGGGATTACAGCCCATGGTGCGCCAAATGCGCGCCGAAAAAGGAAGAATCCGATCACCTCGACTCTCCGCCAGATCGGCGGTCCGCTTCCTCAGCTCTTCAACGTTGCGGTTGAAGGCGGTAGCACGGAGGTTGTGGTACTCCTGCAAGGCCGGCAAAGAAAAGTCAGCCTTTGGAGATCGCGGAAGGAGTTCGAGCCGCTGCTTTCGGCCGACTCGAACTCGGGATTACACCCGGTGGAGTCTGCCGCGCCTCACGAAAAAAAGACAAGAGAACGAAAAAAGGAAAACAAAGCGTGCGGACGGAGGCCCGCATGGCGGATCGCGCCCTGTGTAGAGTTGAAGGCTTCCTTCCTTGCGCAACTTGGACCGAACGTCGAAGCGCTGGTTCAGCGGGCGTTGCGCCTTCGCGCACCCAGCCGGTGGGTGCGGCATCGAGGCTCGGCGTCGGATTCGCCATCTTTGGCGACGTCCGTCTCCGAAAGCTTCGCGCGAGCTCGTCCTCTCGACTTCGGCGGCGGCGTCGGCATGGCGACTGGAGAAGCAGCTGCGTTGTCGGCGTCGTCCGCAGCCGGCGGATCTCTGGGTCCACTGCTGCTTGCCGTGGCGCTCGAGACGGAGGCGGCGGAGGCGGCGGAGGCGGCGCGCGAGTGTCCGAGCCGAAGCGTCGCCACCTTCCTCGGCGAAGGTTGGCGGTGCCGACCTCCCGGTCTGCCCGTGAAGTCGAGGCGGCGGCGGCCGACGACAGCGGGGACAAGCATCGCCAGCAGCAGCGAACGGCCGCCTCGGCGTCCGCTTTGCGCCGCGGCATGCGCGCCACGGCCTCGCCCGGATGCCGCTGGGCGTTGGCGGCCGCCTTATCGGCCTGCGCCTTCTCTAAGCGCTTGGCCTCCTCCTCCGCGCGCTTCTCCCGCGCGTTCCGCTCCGTCGCCTCCCGGAGATCGGCGGCAGGGTCGACCCGCCGCGTGTTGGAGGACGTCGCCCCTGACCCCATGACGGAGGGCGCGGCGACTCTCTGAAGGGAGAGGGGGCGCTGGAGAAGAAAGGGGGAGAGTCAGAACAATTCAAGCAAAGTCAGAAAAGAACAAAGAGTAAGGGACTTACGAAGAGACAAGCGGTGGCCTTTTCACTTCCTTCCGGAAGCGGTTGGCCTTCGCGGCCGCCTCTTCCCGCTTGGTCGCGGCGGCGGTCCCCCGGGGCTTCTTCGACCTGCCGCCGGGCGCAGTCGGCCCGGCGTGGCGCCTCTTCGAGCCGGCTTGGTTGGAGGGGCCGGTTCTCGGTTGGCGGCGCTGATGACTTGCGTCGATGTCATCCTCGGGCCGGTCGGCGAAGGTCGCCGACGGCTGAGGCCGCCTCCTCCTCCTCCCGCCGCCTTGGCGTCGGCCTCAGCGCCCGCTCTCCTGTGTCGGGTCGTCGATGTCGTGACCTCGCGGTCGAGGGCGTACTCACGCTGCTCTCTCAGGCGCCGCAGCGAGCGCCGTGAGGGGATTCTGCTCAAGAAACCAACAAGATCGAGCTCAAGTCGGATACAAGCAAGATCGAACACGACGGAAAAACTTACCATCGGCGGAGGGTTGTCGCGCGAGTACGGCTCCTTGCCGAACTGCCACTCGTCGGTGAACTTGCAGTGGGCGATGAGCTTCACCATGTTCGCCACTTCCCCGCGCGGCATGTCTTTGGTGCACAGCCGGCTTGGATCGTGCCGGCCGCTCATCTGGCAGATGAGATGGGGCCGGCCTTGAAGCGGAAGTACCCGGCGCGCCACGAAGGCGGCCAGGAGGTCGGAGGCAACGAGCCCCTCCGACTGCGTCATGACTCGAAGCCGCGCCACGGCGCCGACTACGGAGGCCGAAAGCGTCTTCACCCGATGGGACCAGCTAGCCGGCCGGCCCGTCAGCGGCTCGGGGTCGAAGGGCGGCAAGTTGACCCAGTCGCCATCAGTAGCGATGTTCTTCACATAGAAGTATGTTTTCTGCCACATCTTCACCGACTTCACCAGCGGGATGGGCGGAAAGGGGTTGTCGGCCGTCGTGCGCCGTGACGCGATGAACGTGCCGCACTGCGCCGGCGTGCCGGCAGCCTGCGTGCCGAGTTTCGAAGAGAAGAATTCCCCCCACAGCTCGAGGGTGGGGAGAACGCCAATATAGCCCTCGCACAGGGTGGCGAAGGCGGAGAGGAGCACCACCGCGTTGGGGGTGAGGTGGTGCGGCTGCAAGTGGTACAGCTCGAGGAACGAGCGGAGGAACCCACTCGCCGGGAGCCCCATCCCGCGCATAAGGTGCGAGCGGAAGATGACCCGCTCGCCCGCCTCCGGCGCGGGCCGGATTTCTCCCGCCGGTGCAGGGCGGGCCTGCACCAAATCCGCGCTCGGGAGGCGGCGGGTCCGGCGGAGGAACTCGATGTCCTCCGCGTCCACGTCTGAGCCATCCCACTCGCCGGAGCGCGAGGCGGGGGGCGCGGCGGAGGAGGAGCTCATCGTCGGCGAGGAAGAAGAAAGCGATGGAGCGACGGAGCAAGAAGAAGGGCAAGAGGGCAGGGGAGGGAGCGCGCGTGCTGTGCCGCCGCTCCCCCTCGGCCTATTTATAGCCCTGTGGGCTGAGAAGCCGAGGGGGCGACGTGGGGATTAACTGCGCCCACGACCCCACGACGCCCCACGATTAATAACCCCACGAAGTTACTGCCCGCAGTAACCGCGTGGGGATGCCAACCGCCCTCGGCCGCAGCGGATCCGCTCGGGAGCCGAGGCGCGGTAGTGGCGGGCCCCACCTGGCGGCCCGTCCCGTCACGCGCGTGGGCAAGCAGGCTATCGCCTCCACGTGGCGTTCCGCGATAGGACCGTCTCGCGGATGGCAGGGAAGCGTAGCCGATACGCCGCTGGTTTCCCGCCATGACTCGCGAGAGGCGGCCTAACAGGCCGGGCGGCTCTCGCGAGGCGGCTCAAGACGCGCGGCTGAATCTCAGAGTCGGCGCCGCAGAGGCTGAAACTGCCGAAGCCCCACAAGGCGGCGCCCGCCGGGCTTCGCCAGCTTCGGGACTACTGTTGAGTAATGGGCCATGGGTAGGCTGACCCAGACCCAAGATCTTTCAAGACATCGGGCGGGCGCGCCCTCGGCCGAAGTCCCAATGGGCGACCTTCCGAAGGCCGAGTCCCAAATGGGTGACCTTCGAGAGGCCGAGCACCACCGGCGACCTTCGAGAAGGCCGAGTCCCACCGGCGGCCGTCGAAGAAGCGAGTTCCCAGACGGCGACTCGACCAAGCCGACTGGCTTGCGACCTCTCTAGGGGCCGACTCGAGTCGGCCCGCGACCTTCCACGAAGACCAATGCAGGTACAGCCCGTCGTGGCTGTCCCCTCGACCCATCGAGGAAGGCATGGCTACAGGAGCCGCATCACCGGAGATCTCCGGTGAGGCGCGGCCTCGCCGCCATGCCTCCCTTGACCTCAGCCACAGTGCGCAAAGCACTGTGCCCACGACGGCGGCGCGTACGGCCCGGAGATCGCCGGGCCTCCCGTCAGTGAGATAGAAGAGCTCGGCCGGAGAGTCCGAAGACGGCCCTACGGGAGTCGGGCGCCTCCCGACCAGGGCCCCACTAGCCATAAACCAGATTGGACGGGGAGTGGCGACAGTGATCGCCTGACAGGCGGCGGCACTGTTCCCACGACCCCATGACCAAGCCCACGTCACCAAGAGCGCCGCCGCAGTTTACGCTGTCGCATGGACCCGCCAATCGGCGGGCCCTGTGGCAAGGGAAGACGGCTGCAAGAGAGATCGACGATCGGGGCCACGCCACGGATTACCATTGTACCCCGGGTAGGCCTATAAACCCCCAGGGCACCCATGCAAAGGGTTCGCCCCGAATAGGTTTAGACATACAAAGAAGAGGGAAAGATCTAGCCTTGCTCCTTCCTCGCCTCCACACAGCTCGAGGAGCACCATTGTACTATCACCCCATAGTGATCATGCGGAGACCCCGCAGAGCAGCAATGGGGTGTTATCTCCTGAGAGCCCCGGCTGGGTAAGATTCGCGGCGTGCATGTCTTCGCCTCATCCCGTTTCCAGGCACCGGCGACGTTCTACTCGCCCCCACCATGATAAGCCACCCGTTGGCATATGTCGCATCCAACCCCCGACAAGGTTACAGTTGGACTTGTAGTTGTATCGTGTTTACATAGGATGTGAAGTCGTGTCCTAGTAGGACACTTGTATCCTAGGCCTCTCATATATAGCGGGGGTAGACACACGATGTAACCTGTGCCAACATAATAGCACAGGCGCGCAAGGGGGAGCCGGCGGCGTGTGCCGGCACCCAGGTGGCCAGTGTGCGGTATTGTGACGGTGTCACGGGGAGGAGCACCCATAGTCAAGCCCCGGGGATGTAGCCATATCGGTGAACCTCGTTAACAAATCTCGGTGTCGTCCTCGTGTGATTGCTTCGTCCTCGTGATGATCAACGGTATGCCTCGGATTTATTCTAACAAGTGGTATCATGAGAAAGGTTCAAAGAGGTCGTGGAAGTGATCTAGAGGAGGAAAATCTGGCTTGATCGATTGTTCACTGGAAGGATGTCGCCAATGGAGTGGCATATGCGGATGAGAAATCGATTTGGAAGCGGACGAGCACAAGAAGCAATTTGGAAGCGGATCACGTGGCAGCAGCAGCGTACAGCGTGTGGCCAATTTCGGCGAGATCGAAAGGTAGCGGCGGTGGCATGTCACGTAAGCAAAAGCACGCGGAATTCTCGGCGATATCGAAAACGGCTGGCGACTGATTGGACGCAGCAACCTGATTTGGCGGTGCACGTGCAGTCGGTCGGTTAGATCGGTTTGGTGGCGGCCATGCAAGGCATCGAGCGGTAGGACCCCTAGCACTAGCAGGCGAGCGTTGCCAGCGACGGGAGCAACACATGCTGCAAGTGCGCGGTGGATGCAGGCGCTGTGGCTTATGGAAGCCGCTGAAGCGGGCGGGGCTGACAGATGCATGTCTGCAAGAAGGTTGCGAACTAATTGATCGGGAGCAAAGTTTGTTGGTCTGACGAGAGGCAATGCACCGTGTAAGGATTTGTTTGAGAAAAAAAAATCTGCATCATGTGGTGTTGACGTTGCAGGGATAGCAACATAGTTAAGGAAATAAGCTTTGGAGGTTATGGAGGCAAAGTTTGGTGCACCCATTGAGACTATCAGGAAAGTAAATGTTTCTTTTGGAAGTGTTGCTAATTACGCACAAGGTTTTACCATGACGATTGCAGATTGGTGATGTGCGTACAAGGCTTGTGGAGTCTCGAGCATATCGTACAGTCGAACGAGTTCGGCTGGGTCGGACTAGGCAGTCTGATGGATCGACGCATGTTGGTTGGTACAGAAGACGGTGGTGGGATCGGCGATGACGACATAGGAGCATGATGCTGATGGTGACCGACTTCTGGGCGTGGAAACACGTGATGCAGGCCCCGAGGGCTTGTGCGACTTCGACAAGACTATGGCGTGGGGTTGATTCAAGATGGCGTAAGCATGTGAGCTTGAAGTCGACGGGACGCGAGGGTGGACTGATCATCTACCATGGAGTCATGTTGAAGGTGGAGCTGGATTGAGGGGCTACGGTGTAAGGATCCAGGGAATCGAAGCCTATTCAGCGGGAAAAAGCGAGTGACATGCAGTTTGGACTGGAGCCCAGTGGTCTGATGGAAGCGTGAAACTTGTCATCGGTCGGTGATGATCGGTGATACTCTGTAGTGGGGGTTGAGTGGTGTGGGTTCGCGACCTTTGAGACTCGACCGGGACAGCGGAGGCTCGACGCGGTAATAGTGGCGAGGCGTGTGCATGCACGAAACATGGAGACGGGCCAGGGCTCTGGTGGTCATACATGTGGTGAGACAACTGTGAATTTGACTCGGGATGACTACAAGCAATGGTGAAATTCTTTCAAGTTTCAGACAGGCGGTCAAGAAAGGAGCAGTGATGTTGAGTTCAGGTAACTCTTATGTGTGACACCCAATATGTGAGTTGTTCACTCTCACGCAGGTCAGTGATCAGTGTGTGATGGCGTTGGACGGATACTTTGGAAGTTGGGAGCACAAACTAGAGTAACAAGGAACTTAATTTTGCTCGAGTGTTGACTGTGGTCAAGAAAAGAAGGGACTACAAGTTGCAGGTGGAGTCACATGGAGTCTTTGGAGTAGCAGCGGTGCTCATGGGATAAACTCAAGTTCAATGTACATGGAAGTTTGACGCATGGACGTGTTGGGGAACGTAGCAGAAATTCAAAATTTTCTACGCAACACCAAGATCAATCTATGGAGTAATCTAGCAACGAGGGGAAGGAGAGTGCATCTACATACCCTTGTAGATCGCTAAGCGGAAGCGTTCAAGTGAACGGGGTTGATGGAGTCGTACTCGTCGTGATCCAAATCACCGATGATCCTAGTGCCGAACGGACGGCACCTCCGCGTTCAACACACATGCAGCCCGATGACGTCTCCCATGCCTTGATCCAGCAAGGAGAGAGAGAGAGAGGTTGAGGAAGACTCCGTCCAGCAGCAGCACGACGGCGTGGTGGTGGTGGTGGAGGAGCGTGGCAATCCTGCAGGGCTTCGCCAAGCACCGCAAGAGACGAGGAGGGAGAGAGGTAGGGCTGCGCCAAGAGGGAGAGAAACTCATGTGTTGGGCAGCCCCTAGACCTCAACTATATATAGGGGGAGGGGAGGGGGCTGCGCCCCCTCTAGGGTTCCCACCCCAAGGGAGGCGGCAGCCCCTAGATCCCATCTAGGGTGCGGCCAAGGGGGGGAGAGGGGAAACTTGCCCCCCAAGAAAGGTGGGTGCGCCCCCTCCCCAAACCCTAGGCGCCTTGGGCCCTTGTGGGGGGCGCACCAGCCCACCTGGGGCTGGTCCCCTCCAACACTTGGCCCATGCAGCCCTCTGGGGCCGGTGGCCCCACTTGGTGGACCCCCGGGACCCTCCTTGTGGTCCCGGTACATTACCGATAACATCTGAAACCTTTTCGGTGACCAAAACAGGACTTCTCATATATAAATCTTTACCTCCAGACCATTCCAGAACTCCTCGTGATGTCCGGGATCTCATCCGGGACTCCGAACAACATTCGGTAACCACGTATATCTATTCCCTATAACCCTAGCGTCATCGAACCTTAAGTGTGTAGACCTTACGGGTTCAGGAGACACGTAGACATGACCGAGACATCTCTCCGGCCAATAACCAACAGCGGGATCTGGATACCCATGTTGGTTCCCACATGTTCCACGATGATCTCATCGGATGAACCACAATGTCGAGGATTCAATCAATCACGTATTCAATTCCCTTTGTCTAGCAGTATTATACTTGCCCGAGATTCGATCGTCGGTATGCCGATACCTTGTTCAATCTCGTTACCGGCAAGTCTCTTTACTCGTTCCATAACACATCATCCCGTGATCAACACCTTGGTCACATTGTGCACATTATGATGATGTCCTACCGAGTGGGCCCGGAGATACCTCTCCGTCACACGGAGTGACAAATCCCAATCTCGATTCGTGCCAACCCAACAGACACTTTCGGAGATACCCGTAGTGCACCTTTATAGCCACCCAGTTAAATTGTGACGTTTGGTACACCCAAAGCATTCCTACGGTATCCGGGAGTTGCACAATCTCATGGTCTAAGGAAATGATACTTGACATTAGAAAAGCTTTAGCATACGAATTACACGATCTTTGTGCTAGGCTTAGGATTGGGTCTTGTCCATCACATCATTCTCCTAATAATGTGATCCCGTTATCAACGACATCCAATGTCCATGGTCAGGAGACCATAACCATCTATTGATCAACGAGCTAGTCAACTAGAGGCTTACTAGGGACATGGTGTTGTCTATGTATCCACACATGTATGTGAGTTTCCTATCAATACAATTATAGCATGGATAATAAACGATTATCATGAACAAGGAAATATAATAATAATAACTAATTTATTATTGCCTCTAGGGCATATTTCCAACAGGACGAATCCAAGGTGGTGGAGAATATTCGCCAAGGTGGAGTTTGTTAGAGTTGTGTCGAATATTGTGTACAAGGTAGGTTACAGTTGGACTTGTAGTTGTATCGTGTTTACATAGGATGTGAAGTCGTGTCCTAGTAGGACACTTGTATCCTAGGCCTCTCATATATAGCGGGGGTAGACACACGATGTAACCTATGCCAACATAACAGCACAGGCGCCCAAGGAGGAGCCGGCGGCGTGTGCTGGCGCCCGGGTTGCCGGTGTGCAGTATTGTGACGGTGTCACGGGGAGGAGCACCCGTAGTCAAGCCCCGGGGATGTAGCCATATCGGTGAACCTCGTTAACAAATCTCGGTGTCGTGCTCGTGTGATTGCTTGGTCCTCGTGATGATCAACGGTATGCCTCGGATTTATTCTAACATGGATGTCGCTAATCCACGCCCGATCCAGAAGGGCAGCCAGCGACAGTACGCGATCGGCGGCGCCGGCTTGGGACAAGAGCGGTGAGGCTCGGGGAGAAGTCGCTGATAGAGTAGCCCTGGAGCCATTTGTTAGTCCAGAAGCGACAAGATATGCCATTGCCAATGGACCAAGTCGTCGAGGCGCGGAAGAAGTGGAGAGCCTCGGGATAAAGAAAGATTACCAAAACGAAATGAGTGGATATGGACATGTTGTTTCTGTAGATGTAACTAGTAATGATGGATGAAACATCTGAACACAGAAGTTTTAATAAATGAAAAAAACAAATAATCATTGGTCTGTAATATGTAAAGGAGCAGATAAAAATTCAGGAACTAAGCTTTAGTAACAGCCGCTTGGTTGTTGCGGTAGAAAGAAGATAGCTACGACATCACTCAGGTTTGGGAAGTGCATGATGTGCAGGTAGGATAGTCCGATAGTGGAAAATCAGTGGTGATCTTTCCACATTGTTACTGAAGAGCATGGCAAACGAGTGACGAACGCCAATCCATGAACACCTAAATGCAATCAAACAACGTCACAAAAGTAGTGTTATATCTGACGACAGATATTTAACCATGGCAAGTTGAACGTTTTTATAGCAATTTATGTTGATGTGGGAATGACAAATTTGGTTTGCAAACGCGGCAATTTTCTGGCATAAAATAAATTGAAGCAGATTTGCCATGCTTGCCAACTAAAATTGTTATCCTATTCAAATATAAATGCCATTGAAAAAATTGTTTGATTTGTCGTGGTTATAAATCTGACTTCAGATTTAAAGTTGAGTCCTATATAAAAAGCAAAACAAAATGCCTTCAGAATTCTTCGCAAAAGAAAAATGCCTTCAGAATATGCAGAATCGTATGGTGGAGTAGTATATAAACACAAGCCCATACAGACCACGCGAATGTCGTGCATCTACAAATCGGGAGTCACTCGCACGGAAGCACACGGGTTGCACCACACGACTCCACTCCACACGAGTACAGCTACATGACGCGCGTATTATACGGCACGCGTACGCTCGTACGAACCGCGCCGCGCTCACAGCCTGGCCTCGTTGTGGCACTCCTGCCGCCGGACCTTGACGTCGGGGACGCCGATGGCGATGCGGCACAGCGACCTCCCCTGCGCGTTCCGCTTCACGAACCCGAGGAACGTCACCCGGCCCTTCACGACCGTCCTCGCCTCGAACTCCATCTCCCCGGCGAGCACGTCGCCGAGCAGGCCCCCGATCCCGGCTGCCTCAACCACCTTGTCCGCTTGCACCGTCATGCCCAGCCGCATGGTCGTCGTGCCGCGGCTCGGCACGGTGCCGGCCGGGACGACGGCGCTGCCCACGGGTGCGCCCCGGTAGAGAAGCGTCGTGGCGGCCTCGCCGTACCGGAACGAGGCCGGGTTCGGATTGCGCACGCGCACCACGAGGAGGAAGGTGACGTTGAGCTGGACGGAGACGGTGGGGAGCGTCACGCGCGGGGCAGCGCCGGTGGCGTTCGCGGACAGGAGCTCCGTAGTCGGGTCCCGCGGGCGGAGGACCGCCAGCAGGACGATGGCGGCCACGGCCGCCAGGAGGAGCAGGACGAGCACGGCGAAGCTGGCACAGATGATGACGCGCCGGCGGCGGCTCTGGCGGGCTGCCGGCGCCATCTCGCCGGATCCTGACATGCCTCTCAGGCTCTGCTGCTCGCGGGCGCGCGCGCGGTGTTGGTGCCAGAAAGTAGTTTGTGCCAGTAAGAGGATCCTCGAGATCTGCAGCAACCTGCTTTTGTGATTTTAACAAGCCAACCGGAGGTGTTTTATTAGTTCCAGAAAGCTGGAATGAGGGGAGCCGGTGCGCCGTCGTCCCTGTCGTAGGGTTCATTCACTCAACCAAAGGCCTATAGAACACGATGATAGTAATAGGAATTCACGACACCGTGACTCGTGCTCGTGTGCGAATGCTCTCTTACAAAACCATCACTCCCTACTGCAGTTTCTGAAACTTAATCTCGCCATGCTCTAATTGAAAAGGGTCTCCTTTTAGTCCATGCATCATCATCTATCGGCCAAATATCTCTGGTTTCTAAACTTTCAAACCATTTGGATTTGGTCTGTCAGAGACTCTATTTGACCAATGACTGGTGATGGTTTTGCACACGTGGCAACCTGTTGGTGCACAATGTTGACGCCAGATTTTGGCACGGTCAATAACTTATTTAAGATGGCCTCAAATGGAGAAATGATCTTCATGAAAGAGTTCCGTATTGTCGATATGAACATCTTTGAAGTTTGGGTCATCGCAGTCCGATTTCATCTCGAAGACCGAAACTATGCTCAAAGTACTAAGATCTTATATTCAGAGTACAGTTTGGCTGATTAAGCCCCCAAGACGACCTCCAATGGAAAAATTATCTACACGGATTGTCTTCGTCTCGTCGAAACGATCGATTTTGATATAAAAAAAGTTCCAATCCGAGTTCGCATGCAAAAGTTAGAGCCATCGGAATACAGCCCTGTCAGGAGGCAAAAACTGGCGCGCCCCACCAGACACCCTGTCTGATGGGTAGCGCGAGGGATAGCCTGTTTTGCGCGACCAATTTGACCCTCAAGATGACCTCTGATCAAAAAATGTTCAACATAAAAGTTGTTCGTCTCGTCGAAACGATCAAAATTGCTTTTGGGCTCGTTTCCATCCGAGATTGTTTACCACCACAAAAAAGACCCGCAAGGTGCAGCCAGTTTAAACCGAACAGTTTTGAAAAGTTCGGACAAAACCAATCCGAATTTGACTAGGGTTTTGGACGTGAATCCAAGCCTTTTCCTTGCATGGGAAGTCCAGCCGCCTCTTATATACCTAAGGGGTGACGGCCGATTGAACAACACACAATCGAACAAATCTATCTACACTTTTTACCTTTACTTTTCCTTCTCCCTTGTTCTTCTTCTTCCTCGTTCTTCGTTCGTTCTTCTTCATTGCAGGGCGGCGAACCTCGAGGCCCTAGGGGCGATCAGGTCGACCTAGGGCAGCCCATAGCCACCGCTACCCAGACGGGTCCCTCCCGGCGTGTGGGGTTCGGTTCTCAAAGCGCCCGCGGATTGCTTGCGTACCGCGCTTCCGGCGGGTCTCCTTCGACGTGAGCTGCGGTGCATCACCCTCGGCGTTGGAGGTACACGGTGACGTGTTCGTGTGCGAACACACTTTTTGGCGACTCCGCTGGGGACGAAGCTTTGAACGGTCTCCGGCCCGTTCTTGCTACGAAGAGATCGTCATCTAGGGTTTGCAATCTACAAAGGTAATAGGAATACCCAATTCACATATGTAGATGCAAATAATGCATATGTTGTTGCTAGATCATCTAATGAGCATAATGTATCGGCTAGCCCTAGCTTTATCAATCATGCATCTAATTATGTGCAAGGGCCGATGCAACAAAATCTCCATGATTCTACTTCATATAATTTTAGCAACATGCAACATATGTATCCCAACTCCCGTGCATCGGCAACCCCACAAATTCATATGCCGATGAATAACATGATGAGTTCGGTTAATCAAGTTGAGACACCCTATGTAGGAACTTCCAATGGTATGCAACAAAGTGTTTCAAGTTTTTATTCATCGGCAAATAACTTGCAGTACGCTAATCCAAACGTGCCGGTGGAGAGGGGAATTGGCCATGTTACTACTAGTTATTTGGCCAATTACCCTCAAACATCATATGCTACGCCTAACGCTACTAAATTTTGGGCACCATACGCAACTTCTGATGTCCATAATTCGGCTCAGCACCTTCATGGTCATGGCCGAATAAGTAAACTTCTGCAGGAGCACAAATGCCTTCACCTACTACCGTGGCATATCATGTCCCCCCTACACAATTACAGAATTTCGGCAACATCTCATTGCCGAAAGAGTCTAAAAGCATTGGGGGGCAACCATATCCAGACTGGGTAATTGAGAACAAGCTTACATTCTCTTGGGATTTGTGCAACTCTATTCGCCAGGAACTAATAGAAGGCGGGAAGCCTCATGATTTTGCTGCTGTAAAAGCTAGAATTGTGCAAATGATGCACGATCGCCAAATGATGTACCATCCATTGTACCACCTAAAAATTCGCAAAGTTTCGGCACCTCATTGCCGAAAGAGTCTCAAAGTATTAGGGGGCAATCTCATGACGAGTGGATGGAAATTGAGATGAAAAAGTTTAAAGCTCGCCAAGCTGAGATGTGGGCTAAAATTAGACGAGAGCGAGAAACCTTGCAAATTCAAAAAGATAAAGTTGTTGATTCAGGTAACAAAGAAAATTCGGTTATTAGAAAAGCCGAATCAAGTAGTATATATTCTGAGACCATCAAATTCAAAGAGGCAAGCATTATTGAGAAAGGGCATGGAAAGCATAGCAAAACAACCATACTTGATTTTTCTGAAGTCAATGGAACCTACTTCCTGCCCTATGAGTTTCGTGCCATAGAAATTGACAATCCTCAAGGACAAGAACAAGTAGCTGAACAAAGTTCGGCTGACATGGATCTTCAAAGCAATGATGCACGGAATCAAGAAAAAGATGATGACAAGGTGTTGGGGAGCCATCCAAAGACGGAGCAAGATGTTCTTCAAGTGGCACCACCATCATGCTCTCCCAACATATTTGAAGAGGTATGCATAGAGAGTAATTTGTCTATTTTCAGATTTGGTCGCAACTTCATTATTGATGCATCTATAAGAAATATTCTCATAAGTAATTTTGAAAGACCAATGAAGAAGGGTAATTTACTTGTTAGCAATAAACTTGTTATGGAACATATCGGTCAACACATTGCGCCATTTATAAAGACCGATAATGACTTATTGTTACAGCCAAAGCTTTTCCCGTTGCTTTATCTAAAGTTCGTATCTAGTTGGGTAGCTTTGCTTATTTCGTACTTGGCTTGCACTTGGTCTCAATTGAGACATGTGTGTTCTAAATATTTTCGTTTCAGAAGTTTAAAGCCAAGGTTAATTTCTTTTGAGAAATCCGATGCTAATATAACATCTTATCCAAAGACACCGGAGATAGGGTGGAAAACACAATGTATAGCCGAATGGGGAGATTCCAAATCTGAACCATTCATTTGCTTATCTCCAAAGCCGTTCACACAGCAAGATCGGCTAGAAAACAAGAAGTTTACCTTCAATTCAAGCATGTGTGACCAAATATTTGATTTATTGCTGAAAAATAATTATATAAGAATTCTTGGTCACCATGTTGAGCCATCTATTCAAGGACAAATGTATTGTTAGTTGCATGATTCGTTCAAGCATAATTTTGAGGATTGCAACATGTTCCGTCAAATAGTTAAATCGGCCATTGATAAAGGACGATTGAAATTTGTTGAGACACCAAGAGATGACCAGTCTATTCCGATTGGTCCCGATGGCAAAAGTTTTTGCATCGGCTGCTTCAAGCCGATCCATTCGAAGAGAAGGTAAAAACTACAGGTGATGGAATCAAGATTTCAAGTAAAGAAGTTGTTGAAGAGCATAATGAACATAATCTTGAGGGCAAGAATTCCATCGAAGCTACAATGGAGATGCCAAGGAGTGGGGGGCAGCAAGCAAATCCAATGATCGATGAAAGCAAACCAAAAGAAAACAAAGGCCGAAATAAGCGCAAGTGTAAGAGATCAAAAATCACCTTCACTGAACTTTTGGATAAATATCAAAAGAAGAGTGAAGAGAAGAATGCTTATCGGCCAAATCATGCAAAGAAACCAAGGTCACCCCTAAGGCGCAAATATGAGGATCGGTATTGGCAAAGTGATAATTTTAATGCAACATATTCATATCCTTATTTTGAGCCGCCAATGCCAATGCCGTGGATGCCTCCCTATGCTCATATAGATACATATTCATCATGGGACAGGTATGATACAACGGCACATTCTCTATCTTATTCTAGACCATCTCACCAATACTATGCAGCTCCAAGAAGATCAACATTTGAACAATCACGCTTCAAAGACCGTTTCAATCACAAGGAATCGGTCCAGAGCTCAAGGAAGAATGAACAGGTGGTAAAGCAAGTTTACCGCGTGAAAAGAGATGGTCGTAATTGTGCTACTTCCGATTTGATCTCAAATAACAAAGAGCCAATTAAAATGTTGACATTGGCTACAAAAGGCAAAGAAGTGAAACAATCAATTGATAAAAATCAGAGTGCCAAATCTGAAGAAAAGAAGTTGAGGGTGCACAAGGCCCAAAAAGAGTTGCCATTGGTTGAAACAAAATCACAGCCGAGATGCCCACTCGGTTTATCGTATTGGCGAAAGAAGGAATTACAAAAACTTAGTGCACAAGAGCTGAAAAAGAAGAACATGGCATGGGTTCCGAAGAGGAGCAATCAAAATGAAAGTGATGTGCAACCTTCTATTGCAACAAGTGTTACAAAAGTGAAGAAAGAGAAGGATGGAAGCCAAAAACAGTTAAGCCGAAGGTTTGCATCACCCCATCAAAATCTTCGGTTAGCACATCATCCATATTCTTCAACTATACCATTGATGCCTTTGCCATGGAATTCATCATCAGATATGATAAATTACCCTCCCTGGATTTATTTTAATCCATGGAAGAGACATAATTTTCTGCATCATGAGAGGGTATTACCAAATCTCTATACATTTTATTAGCTACATTTTTTTCTTGCTAATCCAAAGGGCCGAAATATTTGATTGCTATTTCATTTGTCTATTTCGGCTATACATGATTTGGTGAATGAATTCTACATGGGCATTATGTTGATGGCCGGTATTTATCTATCGCCCTAAGAATATGTCAAAGCATGGCTGATGTAGTATCCTAACATCGTCCTTAGTTCAATTAGAGACCAAAACGAGGTACATGTTCATTGATATTGCCCTTGTCTTTCTAGTACTATGGAGATTATTTTCGACAAGAATTTGTGGCAATGGCCAAGGTGTTGGTGTTGCTTATTTATCTCCATATGGAGCTATTTTGTGAAGCCTCGGGCCGCTTATAATATTTTTGCACAATCATCAAAGCCGAATATGCATTGTCATTCGGATTGGAGCTTTGCCTTGATATAGGTGCTATACATATTGAGGCTTCCGGTGATTCGTTATTAGTAGTGCAACAAATATCCAAGGGTTATCAATGTTTTGACGGATCACTTATAGTTTATCTTTTGGTATGTCTAGATGCAAGATTTACCTTGGGTTGCTTTGAAATTGTTCATATATCTAGGCATGACAATTCGAAAGAGTTGGCACAGCAAGCGTCCGGCTACTATGTTAACCATGGTGTATTGCATTTCTATCAATAGCCGATGCTAGGTCTTGTCAACATAGGTAAGGTTGAATCGAAGCCCACCGCTTCGGCCACTAATGAAACTTTTATGCAGGCAAAGTAAGGATTGAAGGAAGTTCATTCTTGATTATCTGAAAAATCCTAGCAAAAGGGTGAACAATATGGTTCGGAGGATGGTTTTCATCTATGGAACCTTATCACCGGATTGTTATAGAAGCTGAGAAGTTTTCACCCAAGTTTGCATCAAGAGGTTCAAACAAGCAATGGCCGATATATACTTGTCGTCCTAAGAACATGCAAAATGGCCGATGGAGTGTTGACATCGTCCTTAGAACAAGCTATGCGGAAGTTATTTTCCGGCACACAAACTTTGCCAAAAAACAGGGGGGCATATGTTGACACCAGATTTTGGCACGGTCAATAACTTATTTAAGATGGCCTCAAATGGAGAAGTGATCTTCATAAAAGAGTTCCGTATTGTCGATATGAACATCTTTGAAGTTTGGGTCATCGCAGTCCGATTTCATCTCGAAGACCGAAACTATGCTCAAAGTACTAAGATCTTATATTCAGAGTACAGTTTGGCTGATTAAGCCCCCAAGACGACCTCAAATGGAAAAATCATCCACACGGATTGTCTTCGTCTCGTCGAAACGATTGATTTTGATTTAAAAATCGTTCCAATCCGAGTTCGTATGCAAAAGTTAGAGCCATCGGAATACAGCCCTGTCAGGAGACAAAAACTGGCGCGCCCCACCAGACACCCTGTCTGATGGGTAGCGCGAGGGATAACCTGTTTTGCGCAACCGATTTGACCCTCAAGATGACCTCTGATCAAAAAACGTTCAACATAAAAGTTGTTCGTCTCGTCGAAATGGTCAAGATTGTTTTTGGGCTCGTTTCCATCAAAGATTGTTTACCACCACAAAAAAGACCCGCAAGGTGCAGCCAGTTTAAACCGAACAGTTTTGGAAAGTTCAGACAAAACCAATCCGAATTTGACTAGGCTTTTGGACGTGAATCCAAGCATTTTCCTTGCACGGGAAGTCCAGCCGCCTCTTATATACCTAAGGGGTGACGGCCGATTGAACAACACACAATCGAACAAATCTATCTACACTTTTTGCCTTTACTTTTCCTTCTCCCTTGTTCTTCTTCTTCCTCGTTCTTCGTTCGTTCTTCTTCATTGCAGGGCGGCGAACCTCGAGGCCCTAGGGGCGATCAGGTCGACCTAGGGCAGCCCATAGCCACCGCGCGCCCAGACGGGGTCCCTCCCGGGCGTGTGGGGTTTCGGGTCTACAAAAGCGCCCGCCGGATTGCTTGCGTACCGCGCTTCCGGCCGGGTCTCCTTCGACGTGAGCTGCGGTGCATCACCCTCGGCGTTGGAGGTACACGGTGACGTGTTCGTGTGCGAACACACAAATATAAAATAAAATAAGACAAATATAGTACTTTTTAATAAATTTGAAAAATCTATCAGAAATCATGACACACCCTCTAAATAAGAAAAATTACAAACTTGATGCTTTCTACTCCCTCCGTCCCATAATGTAAGATGTTTTTTTACACTAGTGTTGTGTCAAAAAAGTCTTACATTATGAGACGGAGGGAGTAAGAAATTATTACTTGCAAATCTAGGAACCATGCCAGTGAAATAGGTTCAGAAATTTTAACAAAAGGGGGGGGGGGCATGTGTATTTTTTTTTTAAACGAATATTAGAGAAAACACACACATAATGTGCTAAAAATATGCACATTTTCCATGATATTCCTAGAATTATTTTCCCCAGACGTTAAAAAACTGAAGTTAGTTTTCTGGGAGCCCAGAGGGAACGCGTCGCTGGCTGTTTAGATCAACCTGCATGAATCTTGGCGCACAGGGGTTGCCACATCAAGTTTTAACTTTCTCCCTCCATGAACGGCTCAGCGCGACGCAATGACAAGCTAGCTGACAAGCTAGCTACCTTCCTTATCCTCTCTCGACAGCTCCATACAGTTCAACATCTTTTTTTTTTCAAGATTGCATTGATCTTTGAAATTTTCTTTTTCCTAAAACATTGCCATGCTCTTACATGCCAAACTCCAGGCATTTGCCATGTGTACGCGTACTATGTTTTTTCTCTATACTAGAACAATGCCCGTGCGTTGCAACGGGTCATAAATCTTCTAGTACGTCGGCTTGTGATGATTACCTGTCTATAATAATGCGATTACGTAGATAAATTATCATCAAATTTTGCCCATGAATTACCTTATATTCTGATATGAAGTTTGGTAAGTAATTTAAAGTGAAACTGGTTCAGAAGGCAAGTAAATTAAGTTAATTTATTATCATACAAGGAAGGTTGGACGAAGGGTGGTGGAAAGAAAGGTGAAATGAAAACCTTATATTCTTTTTAAGTAGTAGAGATTGCCACTATGTTTATTAACCCAAAATTAAAGTTTTGTCTTTCTACTATTTCCATGGGCATTTTTTATCATGCATGATTTTTTCCGTATTGTACTAGATGCCCGCAAATTACTTTTGTATATATTATCGAAAATATTTACACACTTCATGGCAAATACTTTACTGCATGTCAATTGTTAATTTTCTATTTTTGTACACATAGTAGTTTTGGACATTTTTTTCACTTTTTAAAAATTTTGCGGAAACACTAACGCCCACACGTGTGGGCATTACCCAACTCGCCCACACGTCTCGATCATCGTCCAGTGCCTTTTGCACGAATCTTGGCACGAAAAGATTGATTTTGTGTGCCACGTAGGACGGGGCTCGTGTGTGGGCGTTGGAGAGTTTGCCCACACACTAGCACCATGCTGTTTGCCAGCTGCGCTATGTGGGCGAACTAGTTTCTGCCCATACAGCCAGCCACCTAGTTCATGTGCGTGTGGGCGAGATGGCAACTGCAGTTAGACGAACGTCGCAACTAGGTAAACACACATGGCAATTGTGATTTTTTGCTAGACGACAACTGCAGTTGCGCGTACGTGGCAACCAGATAAACACACATGGCAATTATGGTTGGACCACACATGGCAATTAGGTAAACACACATTGCAACTGATGTTTGACCATATGTGGCAAGTAGTTAATCACACACGACAACTATGATTGGACCACACGTGGCAACTATTGTTTGACCATATGTGGCAAGTAATTAATCACACACGGCAACTACGATCTGATTACACGCGGCAACTACCATAAATTAGACATGGCAACTATAGTTAACCAAAACAGATAGAGTTGCCATGCTTTTAAAACTACACTTGCCATCTCGGATAACTACATCTACCAACCAGGATGGCAACTAAATCGTCATCCCGCGGTGTACCTAACGTAGTTGCGCCAGGACGTGTGGGCATTTTTGCTTCGTGACACATTCGCGGGATAAAGATGAGTAGTACTTGTTGGCGTGTGGCACGAAGTAGCCGCGACCACACGTGTGGGCAATTTTAATATCCGCCCACACATAGCCCATGTGGGCTATTTCCTGCTCACATCACACACGGTGTGGGCGCATGTCGAATATACCACACATGTGACAGTTATTGGCGTCGAATTTTTTGTGCAAAGGGAATTGTGTTGGGCCGGGAGGCCTAGAAAGGGACTCGCCTATGTCGGGGTTCGCATTGTCGGGCAAACGCATCGAACGAAAACATTCGCTCTAGGGAAACTGGCATAGAGAACCTTTCGTTCGATACGAGTTCCATCCCAATCAAAGGTTCGGTCAATATTTTTTTATTTTTTTAAACTAACTTAACCTTTATTTAAGCATCCCAAATTGGGATTTCGTCCGCTAAAACACTCAAAATACAGTCTGGTGGAGCCTGTAGCCAAACCTTACATAAATTCAAAACAACACCCTCTCTAGCTAACAAGTGAGCCGCTTTATTTGCAGATCGCCGAGCCCAGGTAACTCTCCATCTTTCCCTCGTGGCCAACAGCAGCTTTACTTCTTCAATGATTGGCCCCAGCGAGGACAGGTCCTTCTCCTTGTTGTTTAGCTTGCTAACTATCTCTTGACAGACCATCTCTACATGCAGATGAGAGACATCTAGAACAACAGCAAGTTGCACTGCTCGTCTACACGCAAGAAGCTCCGCCCTAGCTGGTTCATGACACTGCGGGAAAATGTGACAAGCACCGCCCACGAAGGCACCCTCGTCTCTCCGAAGAACAATGCCCGCTCCTGCCAACTCTCCAACTCTAGAGATCGCCGCATCCACATTAGCTTTCACCCATCCCTCATCAGGTGGACTCCATTTCTCACCAGGTGCTGCATTGGGTTGCTTACTCTTCCTGCCATGAATGGATTGCCACTCACACATGAGGTGAAAGACTCTTCGCGCTATGGCATCTGCATCTTCTATTCTCTGCCCATCTCTTGCATTATTCCGGGCCAGCCAGAGCGCATACACCCCCTGGACCATGATCGCCCTTTCGTCGTCCGTCGTCACCTCAAACCAAGACAAGAGCCACCTCGCTAGAGCACTCTGAGGTCTGGCTGACTCCGGTGGGATCGCCACCGGCACCCCAATTCCGAGTGCATGATTTTCGAAATTTCAGTGAGCGGAAGCATCCCCAAAACCTGTGGTAGGTAGTCTCTTCTCTGCCGCACGCTACACAAAACACCCCTTCCTTGATCTTCCTCTGTTTAAGTTTAGTCCCGACCGCGAGGCCATTCCATAGCAGCCTCCACATATGTATTTTAACTTTCCCAGGCGCGACGGTGTCCCATAGCGCCATCCACGCCTTGTGGTCCTGTGCCACGGATGAGCCCTCTGGCCGGCCTGCTTTGAGCCGTTTCTGTTGCATCTTCAAGTGATAGGCAGACCTTACCGTAAACACCCCATTTTTGGTGTAATTCCACGCTAGGTAGTCCTCCACATTTGGTCCACCAATTGGGATCCTGAGTATCTCTCTAGCTTCGTCCGCAGCATACATGGCCTGCACTTTCTCTTCATCCCATGCAGTACCGTTCTCACAAAACATATCACACACCCGAGTAATACCGTGAATATAATTTTGGCCTAGTGGCCTTAAGCTTCCTGCCCTTGGTATCCAATTATCATGGTGCACTTTTATTGCAGTTCCATCCCCTATTCTCCATATGAGTCCTTCTAGTAGCAGGTCCCTCCCATGCAATAAGCTTCTGAAGGTGAATGAACCCCCACTCGGGCACGTTGCATTCAGGATCGACCCCTCATGAAAGTATCGTGCTTTTAAAATACGTGCACACAGAGTCTCCGGTTGCTTCAGCAATCTCCAAGCCTGCCTTGCGAGCATCGCTTGGTTGAACGCTTCAGGGTCCCGGAACCCAAGCCCTCCCTCATGTTTCCTAGTACACATTTTATCCCAAGCTATCCAATGCACCTTCTTCTTTCCATTAGCTTCCCCCCACCAGAAGTTTGATGAGATAGTAGACAAATTCCCGCACATTTTCTTTGTGAGTTGGAAGCAACTCATGGTAAAAGCCGGTGTTGACTGGAGGCCCGATTTCACAAGCACCTCACTGGCTTTTTTGGACAACCCTTGCCCCTTCCATCCGGTTACTTTTCCTCTTGCACACTCCCTGACATACCTGAAAGTACCATCCTTCGACTTGCCGACCACAGTTGGAAGCCCTAAATACCTCCCTGACAGTGCTTCTGCTGTGATACCACTAACTCGGTGCAACTCCTCCTTGCTTGCATCTGATATGCCCTTACCAAAGAAAATGGCAGAAATCTGAAGATTTACTTTCTGACCTGGTGCCACTTCATAGTCTTGCAAAATGACCCGAAGTGCCTCAAAGTTCTCCTCGGATCCCTCCACAAATACCACACTGTCATATGCAAACAAGAGATGGGTGACAGTCGGCCCCCCGCTCCCAAACGAAACACCCCTTATGTCATTTTGCCTCTGTGCATTCTTGAGCATTGCTGAGAATCCCTCTACACAGAAAAGGAAAAGATATGGTGAGAGTGGATCCCCTTGCCTAAGACCGCGAGATGGAAGGAACCCATTGGATAGTCCCCCATTTAGCTTAACCGAAAAAGAAGCAGTCCTGACACATCTTATGACCTTCTCCGTCCAGTGACCAGAGAAGCCAATATTCATCATCATTTGCTCAAGAAAATCCCATTCTACTCTATTGTAGGCTTTCATCATGTCAAGCTTCACTGCGCACACAGGCTTCTTCCTCTTTCTCTTTTTGATTGCATGCACACATTCATAGGCCACCAAGACATTGTCCGTAATTAATCTGCCAGGTACGAATGCGCTATGTTCCTCAGAAATCATGAAGGGTAGAACCACCTTCAGCCGGTTAGCCAGTGCTTTCGCGACAATCTTATATAGAACATTACATAAGCTAATTGGGCGAAATTGCGAAAGTAGCTCCGGTGAGCTAACTTTCGGAATCATTACAATGACCGTGTCATTAAACCCCCTCGGAGCTGCCTGCCCCGCAAGGAATTCGCGGATCGCCGCACACACATCCTCTTTTAACAAAGCCCAATGCTTCTAGTAGAACATAGCCGGTAGCCCATCCGGCCCCGGAGCCTTTGTGGGACCCATCTGGAAGAGGGCAGCCTCTATTTCCTCATTGGTGAAGGGCTCGCATAGCTTAGCGTTCATTGCTTCTGTTACTGCCCCCTCAATATGCTGTAGAACCTTCTCTGGCTCCCGCGTTCTCTCTGAGATGAACAGCTGTTCATAGAACTGCACCGCCATCGTTCTCATCCCCTCATCATACACGCATCTAGACCCATCATCTCTGATCAAAGCTTTGACCGTGTTCTTTCTCTTCCGGTGGGAAGCTCTATTTTGAAAATACCTCGTATTTTGATCCCCCTCCGTCAGCCAGTCGACCCGCGACCTTTGTTTGTAGTAGATCTCTTCACGCTCGTAGAGTTCGTGTAGCTGGTCCTCTATGTCCTTCACCTCCTGCCTGTAGCCTGATCTTGCAGCCCGTTCCATAGCCTCCACCAGCTGCGTCTTCAGGTGCGAAATCTGCCTTCGGATAGAGCCAAAAACCTGGCGGCTCCAACGTTGCATGTCCCTGGACGTAGCTCTAAACCGGCTGCATGCGCCAGCAAGAGCACCCGCCCCGTGATTGGTTGCATGGGAGGCGGCCCATGCAATGGCCACCATCACGTTGTAACCCTCATGGCGAGCCCATGCCGCCTCATAGACAAATGGCCGATGTACACCCGAGTGCCTCGCAGCCAGTGCCGCTTGCACCTTGACAACAATTGCCTGATGATCCGATTCCTTGGTCATTACATTTAGGACTTCGACCGCCGGGAAGAGCTGTGCAAAATCAGCGTTACAAGTGGCCCGGTCCAGTCTCACTTGCACGTTATCTCTTCCATCTCTTTTGTTGTTCCACGTGAATGGATAGCCCGAGAAGCCTATATCCGCAAGCCCGCAGTCGGACAAGCATTCAACAAAACACTCCATTTGGCTCACGCACCTCGGGTTCCCACCCAATTGCTCTTTCTGGACAAGAGCCTCATTATAGTCCCCCGCACAGAGCCATGGGAGATTATCCTGTGTTCGAAGATACCGCAGCACATCCCATGTCTTCTTCCTCTTCTCAACACATGGTTCCCCATAGATTCCAGTGAATCTGAAGGTGACACCATCAAGCACTACTTGGGCATCGATGTAGTATTGGCACCACGGCCTCACGGTTACATCCACGTGTTCTCTCCACCATAACGCCAATCCTCCACTTTTGCCTTTGCAGCTCACAGCAACTCCATGCCTGAACCCTAGACTCCACTTCAACCTCTCCATCGCTCCTGCGGTTTTTTTAGTTTCTGATAAAAATACCACCGTTGGGTTGTATGACCTAACAAGGTCCCGTAATTCGCCCACCGTCGGGTCCAACCCCAACCCCCGACAGTTCCAGGCTAATATGTTCATTGCTCCTGGCGGCCCTGCGCCTTGGCAGGGTCCGCCGATGTACCTTCACCTTCGGTTAACCGCTCAAAAACATATGCTGTCTTTTGTCTTGTGTCACGAATAAAAGAATCATGCCCTTCATGGCCTTCCACTCCCTCCTTTGGCTTCCACACCTGCCTTGGTCTCCTTTTCCTAGAGTCCGGGTGGGCTTGGGAGCTGTCTCCCCTCCCCCCCCCTGCTCTGGAATATTCCGTCTAGGTTTGCGAACATAATATCCTCTTCTCCTCTCGTTGTGGAGCCGCTGGTTATAACCATAATCCATCATTCTCTCCCTATTAGCGTAAGCACCCTCCCACCGGCGGCGCTCGTCGTGTTGATCCTTCTCAATCTCCCTCTGCCGTTGCTGCATCTTCAACTGCTCCCTAAATTCCCTTTCTTTCTTTCGTTCCAGATCATGACGCAGGTCCCTCTCGTCAGTCCATCCTCTCCCATCACGGTCCTTCCTTGGACTGTTAACTTCTCCCTTTCCAAGCCTTCGCTCGACGCCAGTGTGCGAGCATTCAGGCTTATCAAACTCATTATTAAGGTTGCGTTTTGTAGGTATTTCGCGAACTCGACCATGAACCTTGCCATCCTGCTCTCTCTTTGTACCCTCCGATTGGGAGCTCATGAAGCTGCTGCTGTTAGTTGGCTTCACCTTCCCTTCGGCTTTGGAGCCAGTGCTCCTGCCGGGCGAAGCTCTTAGCCAGCCACCCCATTGTGACGATTTCTCTACCGGAGGATCACACCGCCCATCCACATGAACAAGTCTTCCACACTCAAAACAAAAATGCGGTATCTTCTCATAGTGGAAATCAAACCAGGTGCCCACCTTGTTCTCCCGGGACGTCGTGAGCTGAAAACATCGAACCAGCGGCTCAAAGATTGATATTCTTGCCCTTACCCTCAGCTGGTTTCCTCTAGCCAGGCCCTCCTTGTCAACATCTACCTTTACAACCTCTCCAAGCCAGTTGCCTAACGCTCGTCCAAACGCTTCAGTTCTCTTCCCCGGTGGCAGATCATCTATCCTGACCCATACATCAACTTTATCGAACACCATCTCAGAAGGCCGTATATTGCTTTCATACTCCTTCAGTACTACCACATTGAAGTCATACTGCCATGGTCCGTTGTTCATCGCATGTCTCCAGTCTCCTTCACTGCCAAAGTGAACCACAAAAATGTTGTCGCCCATGTCCCTGAATCTCGCCTCGTGATGTAGTCCCCATGCCCTATGCATCGCTTTCTCAAGCACAGTCTTGTTCAACGGCCTTGGCGAGAAAGCTTTCCCCACCGCAGACCACTTTGCGCTTTTGGGTAGAATCTGATCGGGATCATTGAAGACAAAGCCTTCTGCCTCTTTATCCAGAAGAACCATCCCTCCCAGCCTAGCTGAGAGGCTTGATGTGGGATCCGGCATTTTGCATGCCACCGGGGACTTGGAGGATCCCCTGCTCACCGTCTTTCCCGGCATTGTTGTCGCTGCCGGGGTTGCCTTTGCCGCCGTCGCCCCACCTCGCTCCGCTTTCGCCTTCTCCGCCATAGCTCCACTTTGCGGTGGAGAACGCTACGCCAGTCCGTGCCAAGGGAAGCGCCGTTGCCGCCCCAGATCATGACTGTATCCTCGCCGCCCCTGTCGCGGAAACCCTAACCCTAGCGCTGGTAGACGGTCGCCTCGCGACCGCCTTTCCAGTCGCCCCGTAGCATTTCGGCGCGTGGTGGACCCTCCTTTTCTCAACGTTGGTATACTACCAGTTACTACCACTTTGATCCAGATATTGGGGTCCTTGGACTTAGCAAAGCCCAATTTGGTCCGGATGTCCATGAAGATGCATGTATCAATCGTAGTCGTCCTGAGTAGTACGATCGACACGGTTTAAAAGTAGGTGCAGCCCCAACTCCGGCTTGATGATGAGCCAGAACGTCGGGGAATGCATGTAGTCTGAGGAGAGCACAAAGGCAAACTGCGCGAGGATGCCGGCAAGGGAACGTCTTAACCTTGAAGATCGTGAGGTTCTGGCCAAGGCAGGAGCGCGGGACGAGGCCGAATGACATGGACAACCACGCTGTTCTTGAACCAGCCTGGGTCAAACCGGTTTACCGTCGGTCCCCAAGAACCGACGTCGTGGTGCATGGTGGACACTGGCACAAAGAGGTAGGTGCCCTTGGTGTTGGGGAATGTAGTAATTTCAAAAAAATTCCTACGCACACGCAAGATCATGGTGATGGTATAGCAACGAGAGGGGAGAGTGTTGTCCACGTACCCTCGTAGACCGTAAGCGAAGCGCTAGCACAACGCGGTTGATGTAGTCGACGCCTTCACAATCCGACCGATCCAAGCACCAAACGACGGCACCTCCGAGTTCAGACACGCTCAGCTCGATGACGATCTCCGCCTCCGATCCAAAGAAAGCTCCGGAGATGAGTTCCACAAGACGACGACGTGGTGGCGGTGATGATGTTCTATCGGCGCGCAGGCTTCGCCTAAACTCCACGACGATACGACCGAGGTGGAATATGGTGGAAGGGGGCACCGCACACGGCTAAGGAACGATCCGTAGATCAACTTGTGTGTCTATGGGGTGCCCCCTGCCCCCGTATATAAAGGAGCCAGGGGGAAGGAGGCGGCCGGCCAAGGAGGACGCGCCAAGGGGGGAGTCCTACTCCCATCGGAGTAGGAGAAGTGGGGAAGGAGGAGGAAGAGAGGAAGGAAAGGGGGGCGCCGCCCCCCCTTCCCTTGTCCTATTCGGACTAGGAAGGGGAGGGGTGCGCGGCCCCGTCCTGCCTCCTTCTCTCTTCTCCCTCGAGGCCCATGTAGGCCCAATAACCCCCCGGGGGGTTCCGGTAACCTCCCGGTACTCCGGTAAAATGCCGATTTCACCCGGAACGATTCCGATGTCCAAATATAGGCTTCCAATATATCAATCTTTATGTCTCAACCATTTCGAGACTCCTAGTCATGTCCGTGATCACATCCGGGACTCTGAACAAACTTCGGTACATCAAAACTTATAAACTCATAATAAAACTGTCATCGTAACGTTAAGCGTGCGGACCCTAGGGGTTCGAGAACTATGTAGACATGACCTAGAACTATTCTCGGTCAATAACCAATAGCGGAACCTGGATGCACATATTGGTTCCTACATATTCTACGAAGATCTTTATCGGTCAAACCGCATAACAACATACGTTGTTCCCTTTGTCATCGGTATATTACTTGCCCGAGATTTGATCGTCGGTATCCAATACCTAGTTCAATCTCGCTACGCAAGTCTCTTTACTCGCTACGTAATGCATCATCCCGTAACCAACTCATTGGTCACATTGCTTGCAAGGCTTATAGTGATGTGCATTACCGAGAGGGCCCAGAGATACCTCTCCGACAATCGGAGTGACAAAACCTAATCTCAAATACGCCAACTCAACATGTACCTTCGAGACACCGTAGTACTCCTTTATAATCACCCATTCGTTGTGACGCTTGGTAGTACCCAAAGTGTTCCTCCGTAAACGGAGTTGCATAATTCTCATAGTTAGAGGAACATGTATAAGTCATGAAGAAAGCAATAGCAGTATACTAAATGATCAAGTGCTAGGCTAACGGAATGGGTCATGTCAATCACATCATCCTTCTAATGATGTGATCCCACTAATCAAATGACAAAACATGTCTATGGTTAGGAAACATAACCATCTTTGATTAATGAACTAGTCAAGTAGAGGCATACTAGTGACTATATGTTTGTCTATGTATTCACACATGTATCATGTTTCCGGTTAATACAATTCTAGCATGAATAATAAACATTTATCATGATATGTGGAAATAAATAATAACTTTATTATTGCCTCTAGGGCATATTTCCTTCAGTCTCCCACTTGCACTAGAGTCAATAATCTAGATTACATAGTAATGATTCTAACACCCATGGAGTCTTGGTGATGATCATGTTTTGCTCGTGAGAGAGGCTTAGTCAACGGGTCTGCAACATTCAGATTCGTATGTATCTTGAAAATCTCTATGTCTCCCACTTGGACTTGGTCCCGAATGGAATTGAAGCGTCTCTTGATGTGCTTGGTCCTCTTGTGAAATCTGGATTCCTTTGCCAAGGCAATTGCACCAGTATTGTCACAGAAGATCTTCATTGGTCCCGATGCACTAGGTATGACACCTAGATCGGAAATGAACTCCTTCATCCAGACTCCTTCATTTGCTGCTTCAGAAGCAGCTATGTACTCCGCTTCACATGTAGATCCCGCCACAACACTTTGTTTAGAACTGCACCAACTAACAGCTCCACTGTTTAATAAAAACACGTATCCGGTTTGCGATTTAGAATCGTTCGGATCAGTGTCAAAGCTTGCATCGACGTAACCATTTACGACTAGCTCTTTGTCACCTCCATATACGAGAAACATATCCTTAGTCCTTTTCAGGTATTTCAGGATGTTCTTGACCGCTGTCTAGTGATCCACTCCTAGATTACTTTGGTACCTTCCTGCCAAGCTTATTTCTAAGCATACGTCAGGTCTGGTACACATCATTGCATACATGATAGAGCCTATGGCTGAAGCATAGGGAACATATTTCATTTTCTCTCTATCTTCTGCTGTGGTCGGGCATTGAGTTTGACTCAACTTCACACCTTGTAGCACAGGCAAGAACCCTTTCTTTGCCTGATCCATTTTGAACTTTTTCAAAATTTTGTCAAGGTATGTGCTTTGTGAAAGTCCTATTAAGCGCCTTGATCTATCTCTATAGATCTTGATGCCCAATATGTAAGCAGCTTCACCGAGGTCTTTCATTGAAAAACTTTTATTCAAGTATCCCTTTATGCTATCCAGAATTCTATATCATTTCCAATTAATAATATGTCATCTACATATAAAATCAGAAATGGTACAGAGCTCCCACTCACTTTCTTGTAAATACAAAGCTTCTCCAAAAGTCTCAGATAAAACCATATGCTTTGATCACACTATCAAAACGTTTATTCCAACTCCGAGATGCTTGCACCAGTCCATAAATGGATCGCTGGAGCTTGCACACTTTGTTAGCACCTTTTGGATCAACAAAACCTTCTAGCTGCATCATATACAACTCTTCTTCTAGAAATCCATTCAAGAATGCAATTTTGACATCCATTTGCCAAATTTCATAATCATGAAATGCAGCAATAGCTAACATGATTCGGACAGACTTAAGCATCGCTACGGGTGAGAAGGTCTCATCGTAGTCAACCCTTGAACTTGTCGAAAACTTTTCGCAACAAGTCGAGCTTTATAGACGCTACATTACCATCGCGTCACGTCTTCTTCTTAAAGATCCATTTATTCTCAATGGCTTGCCGATCATCGGGCAAGTCAACCAAGTCCATACTTTGTTTTCCTACATGGATCCCATCTCGATTTCATGGCCTCTAGCCATTTTGCGAATCTGGGCTCATCATGGCTTCCTCATAGTTCGTAGGTTCATCATGGTCAAGTAACATGACTTCCGAATAGGATTACCATACCACTCAGGTGCGGATCTTACTCGTAGACCCACGAGGTTCGGTAGAAACTTGATCCAAGTTTCATGATCAATATCATTAGCTTCCTCACCGATTGGTGTAGTTGTCACAGAACCGGTTCTTGTGATGAACTACTTTCCAATAAGGGAGTAGATACTGATTATCTCATCAAGTTCTACTTTCCTCCCACTCACTTCTTTCGAGAGAAACTCCTTCTCTAGAAAGGATCCGATTTTAGCAACGAAAATCTTGCCCTCAGATCTGTGATAGAAGGTGTACCCAATAGTCTCTTTTGGGTATCCTATGAAGACACATTTCTCCGATTTGGGTTCGAGCTTATCTGGTTGAAGTTTCTTCACATAAGCATCGCAGCCCCAAACTTTAAGAAACGACAACTTTGGTTTCTTGCCAAACCACAGTTCATAAGGCGTCGTCTCAACGGATTTTGATGGTGCCCTATTTAACGTGAATGCGGTCGTCTCTAAATCATAACCCCAAAACGATAGCGGTAAATCAGTAAGAGACATCATAGATCGCACCATATCTAGTAAAGTGCGATTACGACGTTCGGACACACCATTTCGTTGTGGTGTTCTGGGTGGCGTGAGTTGCGAAACTATTCCGCATTGTTTCAAGTGTAGACCAAACTCGTAACTCAAATATTCTCCTCCATGATCAGATCGTAGAAACTTTATTTTCTTGTTACGATGATTTTCCACTTCACTCTGAAATTCTTTGAACTTTTCAAATGTTTCAGACTTGTGTTTCATTAAGTAAATATACCCATATCTGCTCAAATCATCTGTGAAGGTGAGAAAATAACGATACCCGCCGCGAGCCTCAACATTCATTGGACCACAAACATCAGTATGTATGATTTCCAACAAATTAGTTGCTCGCTCCATAGTTCCGGAGAACAGCATTTTAGTCATCTTGCCCATGAGGCACGGTTCGCAAGTACCAAGTGATTCATAATCAAGTGATTCCAAAAGCCCATCAAGATGGAGTTTCTTCATGCGCTTTACACGATATGACCTAAACGGCGAGTGCTACAAATAAGTTGCACTATCGTTATCAACTCTGCATCTTTTGGTTTCAACACTATGAATATGTGTATCACTACTATCGAGATTCAATAAAATAGACCACTCTTCAAGGGTGCATGACCATAAAAGATATTACTCATATAAATAGAACAACCATTATTCTCTCGATTTGAATGAATAACCGCCTCACATCAAACAAGATCCAAATATAATGTTCATGCTCAACGCCGCACCAAATAACAATTATTTAGGTCTAAAACTAATCCCGATGGTAGATGTAGAGGTAGCGTGCCGACCGCGATCACATCGACTTTGGAACCATTTCCCACGCCGCATCGTCACCTCATCCTTAGCCAATCTTCGCTAATCCGTACTCCTGCTTCGAGTTGCAAATATTAGCAATGTAACCAAGATCAAATACCAGTGCTATGCGAGCATTAGTAAGGTACACATCAATAACATGTATATCACATACACCTTTGTTCACTTTGCCATCCTTCTTATCCGCCAAATACTTGGGGCAGTTCCGCTTCAAAGGTCCAGCCTGCTTGCGGTAGAAGCACTCGATTTGAGTTTAGGTCCAGACTTGGGTTTCTTCTCTTGAGCAGCAACTTTCTTGCCGTTCTTTTTGAAGTTCCCCTTCTTCTTCCCTTTTCCCTTTTTCTTGAAACTGATGGTCTTGTTAACCATCAACACTTGATGCTCCTTCTTGATTTCTACCTCTGCAGCTTTTAGCATTGAAAAGAGCTCGGGAATAGTCTTGTTCATCCCTTGCATATTATAGTTCATCACGAAGCTCTTGTAGCTTGGTGGCAGTGATTAGAAAATTCTGTCAATGACACTATCATCAGGAAGATTAACTCCCAGTTGAATCAAGTGATTATTATACCCAGACATTGTGAGTATGTGTTCACTGACAGAACTATTCTCCTCCATCTTGCAGCTGTAGAACTTATTGGAGACTTCATATCTCTCAATCCGGGCATTTGCTTGAAATATTAACTTCAACTCTGGAACATCTCATATGCTCCATGACATTCAAAACGTCGTTGAAGACCCGGTTCTAAGCCGTAAAGCATGGCACATCGAACTATCGAGTAGTCATCGCTTTGCTCTACCAGACGTTCTTAATGTCGCCGCCAGCATCTGCAGCAGTTCGGCACCCAACAAAGTGCTTCCAGAACGTAACTTTTACGTGCAGCAATGAGGATAATCCTCAAATACGGACCCAATCCGTGTAATTGCTACCATCATCTTTCAACTTTGCTTTCTCAAGGAACGCATTAAAATTCAACGGAACAACAAAGACGAGCCATCTATCTACAAACAAACATAGACAAGCAAAATAGTATCGGTACTAAGTTCATGATAAATTTAAGTTCAATTAATCATATTACTTAAGAACTCCCACTTAGACAGACATCTCTCTAGTCATCTAAGTGATCACGTGATCCAAATCAACTAAACCATGTCCGATCATCACGTGAGATGGAGTAGTTTCAATGGTGAACATCACTATGTTGATCATATCTACTATATGATTCACGCTCGACCTTTCGGTCTCCGTGTTCCGAGGCCATATCTGTATATGCTAGGCTCGTCAAGTATGACCTGAGTATTCCGCGTGTGCAACTGTTTTGCACCCGTTGTATTTGAACGTAGAGCCTATCACACCCGATCAGCACGTGGTGTCAAGTTAGTGCTGTTTTAACCTTCGCAAGGACCGGGCGTAGCCACACTCGATTCAGCTAAAGTGAGAGAGACAGACACCCGCCAGCCACCTTTAAGCACAAGTGGTCGTAACGGTGAAACCAGTCTCGCGTAAGCATACGCGTAATGTCGGTCCGGGCCGCTTCATCTCACAATACCGCCGAACCAAAGTATGACATGCTGGTAAGCAGTATGACTTGTATCGCCCACAACTCACTTGTGTTCTACTCGTGCATATAACATCAACGCATAAAACCTGGCTCAGATGCCACTGTTGGGGAACGTAGTAATTTCAAAAAAATTCCTACGTGCACGCAAGATCATGGTGATGGTATAGCAACGAGAGGGGAGAGTGTTGTCCACGTACCCTCGTAGACCGTAAGCGGAAGCGTTAGCACAACGCGGTTGATGTAGTCGTACGTCTTCACAATCCGACCGATCCAAGCACCGAACGTACGGCACCTCCGAGTTCAGACACGCTCAGCTCGATGACGATCTCCGCCTCCGATCCAGCAAAGCTCCGGAGATGAGTTCCACAAGACGACGGTGTGGTGACGGTGATGATGTTCTACGGTGCAGGCTTCGCCTAAACTCCGCGACGATCGACCAAGGTGGAATATGGTGGAAGGGGCACCGACACGGCTAAGAAACGATCCGTAGATCAACTTGTGTGTCTATGGGTGCCCCCGCCCCGTATATAAAGGAGCCAGGGGGAGGAGGCGGCCGCCAAGGAGGGTGCGCCAGGGGGAGTCCTACTCCCACCGGAGTAGGACTCCTTCTTTCCAAGTTGGAGTAGGAGAAGGGCGAAGGAGGAGGAAGAGAGGAAGGAAAGGGGGGCGCCACCCCCCTTCCCTTGTCCTATTCGGACTAGGAAGGGGAGGGGCGCACGGCCCCCTCCTGCCTCCTTCTCTCTTCTCCCTCGAGGCCCATGTAGGCCCAATAACCCCCCGGGGGTTCCGGTAACCTCCCAGTACTCCGGTAAAATGCCGATTTCACCCGGAACGATTCCAATGTCCAAATATAGGCTTCCAATATAACGATCTTTATGTCTCGACCATTTCGAGACTCCTCGTCATGTTCGTGATCACATCTGGGACTCCGAACAAACTTCGGTACATCAAAACTTATAAACTCATAATAAAACTGTCATCGTAACGTTAAGCGTGCGGACCCTAGGGGTTCGAGAACTATGTAGACATGACCTAGAACTATTCTCGGTCAATAACCAATAGCGGAACCTGGATGCACATATTGGTTCCTACATATTCTACGAAGATCTTTATCGGTCAAACCGCATAACAACATACGTTGTTCCTTTGTCATCGGTATGTTACTTGCCCGAGATTTGATCGTCGGTATCCAATACCTAGTTCAATCTCGCTACGCAAGTCTCTTTACTCGCTACGTAATGCATCATCCCGTAACCAACTCATTGGTCACATTGCTTGCAAGGCTTATAGTGATGTGCATTACCGAGAGGGCCCGAGATACCTCTCCGATAATCGGTGACAAAACCTAATCTCGAAATACGCCAACTCAACATGTACCTTCGGAGACACCGTAGTACTCCTTTATAATCACCCGATTCGTTGTGACGTTTGGTAGTACCAAAGTGTTCCTCCGTAAACGGAGTTGCATAATTCTCATAGTTACGAGAACATGTATAAGTCATGAAGAAAGCAATAGTAGTATACTAAACGATCAAGTGCTAGGCTAACGGAATGGGTCATGTCAATCACATCATTCTTCTAATGATGTGATCCCACTAATCAAATGACAACACATGTCTATGGTTAGGAAACATAACCATCTTTGATTAATGAGCTAGTCAAGTAGAGGCATACTAGTGACTATATGTTTGTCTATGTATTCACACATGTATCATGTTTCCGGTTAATACAATTCTAGCATGAATAATAAACATTTATCATGATATGAGGAAATAAATAATAACTTTATTATTGCCTCTAGGGCATATTTCCTACACTTGGGCGCGAGTACCTCGCCCAGATGAATGTCATGGAATGTCTCCCGCACCACGAATGGCGACGACCAGAATAACCGTAGCGTCCCCTTAGGGCCTGCCCTAGGCCATGGCAATAGGTGCGGTGGCCTAACGCCCATCTTAAATAAGGGGTCACTACATTTGCATACCTAGATAAATTACAAAATTGTGATATGCAGAACATAGCGTCAACACTACCGCCCCCACTTCACCACATTGCATCTATTTACCTATTTAGCCACTGCCGTCGATGATGGACCTCGGGAAGTCGGACCCTAACGAATGCCCCATCGCTGCCCGATGCCCCCTCGCAATCTCAGCGATTGCATCTCCTGCGTGATCCTACAGATCCTCTGGTTTTTCGTCGTCGACAGATACCTCAGCGACGGGATGGTGAAGATGATGCTAGGCTCGGATGGCACCCAGAGCCGGAGGAAGATCTCCCTTCCCTAGAGTGGTTTTCTCCGAAACAAACCCGGGAGATGACGTCGAAGAAGAAGCTATGGATGTCAGCATCTACATCCACTTAAGACGGCCTCCCATGAGCACAACAGCAGCTGCACCATGGTGACCATGAGCACCACCATGCCCCTGTATTTGGCAATGTAAATGCGGGTGCGATGGCCTTACTTTGTCGCGCCTAGCAAGCATTGTTGGCCTTGAGCACTCTGGCGCCGAAAATGGGATCCTGGCCCCTCTGCAGGTACTTGGCTTGCCCATGTCTAGCAACACGCACGGCGACTATATCCCGCTTATAGCGAGACATATCGTACGCTCACCTGAAGAATTTTCGCTTTGAGTTTTAACAGGGCTGTCCCAGTTCTTCTCCTCCCTACCTCGCTCGCGCGCTATGCTAAACCGCTCACTCGCTCGCTCGGCTTGTAGGATATTGATGGTCAAGTCCGGTTTTTTGTTTTTTCTTTTTTATTGTTCTTTTTTGTTTTTTCTTTCGGTTTCTTGGTTTCTTCATAATATTATTATTTTTTTGCTCTTGTTCTTTTCATCGGTTTTCTTCATTTCTTTCTCACGTTGTACTACTTTTTTATGATTTCTTCGGTTTCTTTGTTTCTTCCTTGATTTTCACTATTTTTTCTTTTCTTTTTCTGTTTTTGCTATACTTCGATTATTCTGTTTCTTTCTCGATTTTCTCCGGTATTCCATTTCTTTCGTTTCCTTTGTTTCCTTCTCGGGTCTCATTAATTTTCTTTGTTTTCTAATTTTTCTTTTCGTTATTTTTTTCATTCTATTTTTGTACAGAACAACAACATTTTTTATGCACATTTAACATTTGTTCAAGTACATGAAACATTCTTTTGTACATGCTGAACATCTTTCTTAAAAAATACATGATTTCTTTTAAAACATATATCTTTTGTTCCAAAAAAAATTCATAGAAATTCTACCATTTTTGCAAACACCGGAAAAAATTTATATGCAAAATTATTTTTTTAAATAGATCATTAACATTTTTAATACATATATTTTTTGATGTCTACTTTTTTGCGTACACATTGCATATTTATCACATACATCAAAAACATTTTTCATACATGTTTAATATTTTATAAATACGTGATCAACATTTTTGCATACACATTGTATTTTAGTTTTATACATTTTCATATACATGATAAATACATTTTTATACACATTTAACTTTGAAAAAATAAACTAAAATTTTCATACTTAAAAATACGTGTTTAACAATTTGAAATACATGATCAACTTTTCATACACATTTTATATTTTTCGTATAAAAGAGAAACATTTTTTTCTATACAGATTTAACATTTTTGAAATATTTCATTATTTTTTCTAAATGGTTTATGTAAAGTGTTTTTGTAATACATATATTTCGGATAGTTGGAAGTATAAACAGAAGTAAAAACAATAAGCCAAAAAATATGTGAAAAAAACACTTGGAGTTATGGCCAGTGGACTCTCCCACGCCGGGCTGGACCAATATCGAGGTCGCCCAGACGAGGCTGCACTAAGTCTCGCTATAAGCGAGACACATGCACGCGCTGAGATACACACGGGCACATCTATGTCTCGCTTGACGCAAAACAAAGTGCAGCATCGTCTCAAGCGATCCCGTACATGGGTCATCCCAGCACAGGAGCAGCACTCGCTCTCTCGCCCTCGCTCGTGCATGAGAGGTGGGTTGCCCATGCTGACATCGCCACGATGTCATGCCATTTTTCTCTTTTTCTTTTGAATGAAAATACTTTTAAAAAATCAATTGAAATAATTGTCTAGAAAACCGGGAACTTGAAAATGGTTAACACGGTACAAAAAATTTAGCACAACTGAAAAATGATGATACCTTAAAAAAATGTTACCGATATAAAAATATTCTCGGGTTTCATAAAAAATGAATGCATTTATTTTGAAAAAGAAACTATACATTGTAACAAAATGTTTGTGTAGTATAAAAATGTTTACTACCAATAAAAAGTTCACTTGACATCTTAAAGAAATATTCTAAAATTTCTGAAAAATGTTTTTACATTAAAAAGGTTTATAAAATGTAAAATATATTAATGTACTTTAAAACATATTTAATAACACAAAAATATTAAGCGTGTATTTAAAAATTGTTGACCATGTATTAGAAAAATGTTCAAGTTGTATGAAAAAAACGTATATCATGTATTTAATTTTTAATGTGTATCAATAAAATCTTCCACGTGCACACTAAAAAGGTACATTGTGTACAGAAAAAGGAAAAGTAGACCTGTGCAAAAACATATAAAATAACAAAATAAACAAAAATTAAAAATGTACAAACACGAAAAATGAAAGAAAAAACTAGTGAAAACTAAGGAAGAAACAAAAGAACTGGGGGAAAAAGGGAAAAGGAAAAAAAAACTAGTGAAGACTACGAAAGAAACGAAGAAATCTCGTGAAAAATAAACTAAAACAGAAAGCTGGAGAAAATAGTGAGGAAACAAAGAAATCTGGAAAAACAATTTTAAAAATAGAAAAACTTGGCAAAGGACACCTAGCAAACCCTATGGCCTATTTGGTTAGCTTTCACTCAGCCAGGCTCGTGGGGTGCAGTTTCAAGCCGTTTGGTTGCTTGGGTGGTACCCAAATCTTGGCTCGCACGAACCTCAACGCACTTTGGGCCAAGCTGAGTGGGAACTGCCTAATCACTCGTTTTCCCACAGTGAGGCCCGGGTGAGACCCGCGTGCATAGTTGCATGTTCACCCTTGACGAGCAACTTGCTGCTCACCCCAACATAGTTGCATGTCCAGCCTCGACATGTAATGTTCCCCGCCCCTACCCAGTTGCATGCACACAATCGATGGGAATTGAGATTAATTTATTTTCCATTTTTGGGGAGAGGGGCTAGAAAAACAGTTTTGAAAGACAACGCTAACGCTTTTTTTTTGCGAACTACCAGCACCATTTCACCTTTTGTACTTTTGTTGGAAAAAAACACTATCAACGGTACATTTTTTAACAGCTAGCACCTTTTCTCTCTAGACTAAAAAAATCTTTTCTCTCTTGCCCTTTATTTTGATTTCTGTTTTCCACTTTTTTCCGAAATTCTTCAACAGTTAAAGGATACGACGCGGCCCCAACTAGGGGGTGGATGTGTGCAAGCGAGTTTTGAGTTAGACAGTGATAGCCTAGAGGGGAGGGTATCGGTGGTCCCTTTTGTTTGTCATTTCCTTGTCGCGCAAGAGATTAACATACTATGACGCCACAGGAAAATGGTCCTTTTCAGGATGTTGCTGTAAAAAAAACATGTCTAGTTGCATGTCCACCCTTCCACATGCAACTGCAAGGGTCGCACCCCCGCCTAAAACTACAACATGACACACATAATATATAGTTGCAAGGGATAGAACATGACTGCATCTGCTAATGTGATCAATTCAACTGTTTTTTGATACATGATAAACTTTTATTAAACAACACTGTTCATATTAGATTGTTCAGCGTAGGGACGCTCTTGTTGCGACGGTGATGCAGTCTATCCCCTTAAACATGCAGTTTAGGAGAGTGCTTGTTGGACCTCGATGGGAAGCTTGGCTTCACTTGGTCCGTAGGCTGATGGATGTTCAGCTAAATCCTCAGCCCGACCAGTTGTGTTGGAAACTAACTAGAACGGGGGTGTTCACGGTAAAATCGATGTATATTGATATTATTAATTCATCGGTGATACCTACGTCCAAGGAGGTCTGAAAAGTTAAGGTGCCTCTGAAGATTAAAGTGTTTATGTGGTTTGTGCATAAACAAGTTATTCTTACAAAGGACAATCTAGTTAAGCGCAATCGACAGGGATCTACTAGGTGTAGTTTACGTGATCGGGATGAGACTATCAAGCATTTATTTTTTGATTGCCCGTTGGCACAAGGGTTGTGGCGCACCGTGCAAATTGCCTTTAATATTACTCCACCGAGATCGGTAAACACGTTATTTGGGGCGTGGCTGGTTGGGATTGAGTCCGAAACAGCCAGACACATTCGTGTAGGAGTATGTGCGTTATTATGGGCAATTTGGAATTGCAGGAATGATTTGGTCTTTAACAGAACAACAAATATTCATTTTTTACAGGTGTTATTCCGGGCTACGGCGCTGATCCGTACTTGGTTCTTACTCACTCCGACGGAGGCCAGGGAGCATATGGTTACTGGATCTGTCCGGTGGGAGACAGTAGCGCGGGATATCTTCAACCGGTTTGGATGGCGATCATCTAATAGGATAGGAGTTTAGTTTACATATCTACTATTATGCCAGCCGGGTTGTGGCTTATCTCTTTTTTGCCTTGCAGTCCATGCTCTATGTGAGCTACAGGCAGCTTTTTTCTTTCTTTTGCTGTAAGACCTTTGTTCAGAACCTGTTTAGTTGTTTAATAAGAGAGGCCGTATGCATCGATCTGATGCAGAGGCCGGAGAATTCCCCCTTTTCTAAAAAAAAAACACTGTTCATATTTTAAATGCCTGCGAAATATGTAATAAATGCTGATAGTTATGAATACAAGTAAAACATTTTTAAGTAAGTGATGGCATTTTAACAATGATAAAAAAAGTAAATGTGTGTTCAACATTTTCAAAATAAGCGATAAACATGTTTTAAATAATATTAAAACTTGTAAATGTATGAGGACATTTTTAAATATTCCGTGAACAACTGAAAATAGAAGATTAACATTTTTAAATACATGATGACATTTTCAAAATAATCTTGAGCAATTTTGAATGTCATGATGAATACTTTTTAAATACATGATGCACACTAAATTAGCGATAATCTTGAGCAATTTTTAATGTCACGACGAATATTTTTTAAATACATGATGCCTATTAAATTACTGAGCAATTTTTAGTTCCACGAACAATTTTTAAATTCACAAACCTTTTTTAGTTTCATGAATATTATAGTGTATGATTTTTTATCTCGTATACAACACACGTGTTCGGTGTCTCTTTTTTTTATAAGATAACAAGTTAACAACCCATCATGTGCTATGAAAAGAAACAACGAACGGCTCAAAAAGGACCAACGTACAACTACAAAAAAATGTTCAAACTTTTCACAAGACTTTTACTAGTTTTTTTTATCACTACAAACCTTTTACTAGTGGTCCAAACTCCAGCCAGTGAACAGCTTTTGTTTTGTGCAACAACAAACAAAGCCCAGCCACAAGAAAGACAATGAATTTGCCTATAAAATCACTTAGATGTGACATGATTATGTCACATCTAAGTGAGGCTTAGATAGTCTCTTTCTAAAATAATTTGGAATCTCAATCCAGGAACTATGCAAATGAAAGAGTTCAGAAAATTAACAAAACGGGAAACAAATGGACTCCGAAAAATGAAGCATTAGAGAAAACACACACGCATAATCTGCATAATGTACTGAATACTAAGCATATTTTTTCACGACAATTCGAGAATTATTTTCGCTCTATTGTCTCCCTTCCCATTTTAAAACCTAGTATGTTTTCCCAAAATGTAACAATGGAACTCATCAACTAATTCAGTTGTTGCTGACAAATGTTGCTTCGGGGTTATCATAGCTCATATGAGTAGAGTCACACCACATTTTGATTTCCGGTCGGTGTTTTTCATCCTTTTTCCTTTTCTTTCATGTGCTAGCTAACTACTCGATCGTTGGACTTCACAAAGCCATCCTGAGTAGCAGTTCCATCAATACGGCGTATGTGGAGGCGCAGCCCGAACTCTGGCTCGATGATTAGCCGGAACGCCGGGGAGTGCCTGTAGTCCGGCGAGAGCGCGATGGCAAACCGCGCGAGTATGACGGCGAGGAGCGTCTTGACCTCGACGATCGCGAGGTTCTGACCGAGGCAGGTGCGCGCGCCGAGGCCGAACGGCATGAACGCCGCCTGCGGGTTCTTGCACGCCGCCGCCACCCCGTTCTTGAACCGGTCCGGGTCGAACCGGTGCACCGTCGGGCCCCAAGAAGCGGCGTCGTGGTGCATGGTGGATACCGGCACGAAGAGGTAGGTGCCCTTGGGCGCGAGCAGCTGGCCCAGCCGAATGTCGCGGAACGTCTCCCGCACCACGAACGACGACGGCGGGAACAGCCGCAGCGTCTCCTGCACAACCATACCCACCGTTTTCATCCTGGAGATCATGTCGAAGTCCGGGTCCGCGGCGCCGGCGGCGCCACCGCAGACGTCGAGCACCTCGGCGCGCGCGCGGTCCTGCCACTCCGGATGGGCGGCGAGCAGCATGAGGCACCAGGTGGCGGTGACCGCGGTCGTCTCGTGCCCGGCGAAGTAGATGTTCTTGCAGTTGTCCACCACGAAGTCGTCCGGTCGCGGCTGGTCGCCGCTGTTGTCGATAATGGACCCCAGGAAGTCGGGCCCCGGCGAATCCCCCATCGCTGCTCGGCGCCCCCTCGCGATCTCCAGGATCAGTGACCGGATCTCCTGCGTGAGCCTCCAGATCCTCCGGTTCTTCGCCGTCGGCAGATACCTCAGCGACGGGATGGTGAAGATGACGCTGGGCTCGGACATGAATCCGGACAGCGCCCTGAGCCGGAGGAAGATCTCCCTCCCCCTGGAGTGGTCGTCTCCGAAACAGGCCCGGGAGATGACGTCGAAGGAGAAGCTCCGGATGTCGGCGTCGACGTCCACCGCCGCGACGCCACCCTTGGCACCGTCGACCGAGTCCTCCCACGAACGCAGTAGCGGCTGCGCCGCGGCGACCATGAGCCCCACCATGCCCCTGACCTTGGCCATGTAGAACTCGGGCGCGATGACCTTGCGCTGGCGCGCCCAGCAGGCGCCGTTGGTCTTGAGGACGCCAGCGCCGAAGATGGGCTCCTGGCCCTTCTGCAGGTACGTCGGCTTGCCCATGTCCAGCGACACGCACCGGCCGATCTCCCGGATCAGCTCCGGGTCCGTCACGTACAGCGCCGGCCGCTGCCGGAGCCAGTACAGATACGTGTCCCCTGCACGACACACGACACGACACGGCAAAATTGTGAGTCTCCCTACAAGCACAAAACAAAATTAATTTTTTTTTCGAGACATACAAAACAAAATTGATCTGAATGCTCAAGTGTTTTGGGCCTACTGGGCCGTCATTTTGTGGCCTTTTTTCGAGGTTCAGATGTTGAGCCAGGCTGTTCTTTCCTGTTGGACCTATATATCGGTCTAGTGCAAAATACATTTGCCATTAGACGTACACACCAGAAGCTTGTCTCCAAGAGTTAGCACCCAGCGCCCAAAAGCTCCACCGCCGGGCCATGCCAAGATTCATGTCGACGCGTCTTGCAGAAAGGGTCTAGGAGGAGCAGCAGATGCAGTATGCCGGGACGATACAGGAGCTTACCTGGGAAGTTCTGCATTGGTGATTGCAGGCGTGGACGATCCAGAGATTCTTGAAACAATTGCGTGCAGGGAGGCACTGGCTCTGGCACAAGATCTCAATATTCAGAGTATGGTAGTAGCATCAGACTCCAAGGGAGCAATTGGAGCGATCGTCAGCAGAAGCCATGGAATGAGTGGAGCTATCATCGCGGAAATTCAGAACATATCTTTTAATTTGAGTTGTAATTTTTCGTTTGAAGGTCGTGCCGTCAATGTCGAGGCACATAGTTTAGCCAAGCATGCATTTACGTTAGGCCCGGGGCGCCACTCATGGTTAGGCCAACCCCATGATCAACGCTGTATCCCACTCTTTGTGGACTTTGCTGAATAAAGCTTGGTTTTTCCTCGAAAAAAAAAAAAAACCAGAAGCTTGTCTCCAAAAGAAAAAACAGTACACACCAGAAGTAGTGCACGTTCTCTTATATAGAAAAAAAAAACTGTCAGCCAGTTAGCACAGGTGTTTCAATGCGAAATTTATGTGGAGGTTCATGACTCCGCAAAATTCATAGCATGTGCAATGAAATATTGTGTAGAGGTTCATTCTATAATGGATGAATTTTGCTCAAAGAATTACTCCACATTACATACCATGTGATATAAAATATTATGTATTTTAAAAGAAAAAAATTAGGGGAATATTGTGTACATTTGATGAGTACATCAGTTCTTGGTCCTTTTGGAAAGTCCACAGTCAAATAAAACTCGATAAGAAAAATATATGCAAAAAGTTGTTTTAAGTAGCGTATTATAATTCCGTAAAAAAAAGGTACTCCATCTGTAAAGAAACAAAAGAGCATTTATATACATATCACTAAACACTCTTATATTTCTATATATAAGGGAGTAACGTATTATTGTACAGAGTACCCCGCAAAAAAAAGGGCATATGTTTTCGAAAGGGAGGAGCCTATTGCATGCATGTGATGTGAGTGAGGGTGCGCTTATCTTCAGAATAGTGGCAGACAACCAGCTAACTGACTCACCTCATAAAAATTCCGGTCAAAGCTACAGGTCCGTCCTCGATGCAATTACTTAATTGTCCGATCGAAGTGAAGTGTCCCGGACGTACGTGCGTAGTATCATGGCAGTGAGATTCCCCCACTCTCCCCAAAAGGCGAAGATTCTTCAATCAAAGCAGATTAGTCGGTCAGAGTAGCTTCCTAACCACCACTAGTAGTAGCCTCAATCAAAGTAGATTAGAATCTTGACCAGGCCGGCCATTGCCATTCTAACAACACCGCGGCCGGTCGGTCAGTTGTGTTCCATCCACGATGCGCCGTACTAGCTACTCCTACTTAATTTCTTGATCACAACATCCATCTGCACACGGCACACCCTACAAGCCAGTTAGTAGTTGACTTGATTTGCAGGTTCATGCATGTGGATGGTCCACGTAAACCTGGCTGATCTTAACCGTAAACCACCACTGTTCCCTTGGCCTAGCTTGAACGTTTTGTAATTAGCCCCCGATGAGAGTTATAGGAAAGTTCACACCACACGTACGTCTTCCAAGCTAGCACGAGCTAGCTGAGCACGCGCTAGCTGGTCATGCTGCATATGGAATCGACGCCTGTACGGCCGACCGATCGATGATGGAGAAGCAGCTAGCACAGCTAGGCAGCCACTTTTGGCCAGGTAGGCAGCAACCACCACGAACGTACGTCTACACCCACTGGGCATATGCGAGATCGAGCATGCAGCCATCGAGCACATGTGCGAGCGAGAGCCAGCCATACTATATATACATATACATATCGCAGCAAGCGACTTGTCAAACGAAACAAAAACATAGTTGTTTTTCACTAGATCGAACTGCACCAAGTATAGAACTGGGCATGGTTATCCGCTAGCCGCTAATTTTAGGGTAGGCATGCGTGCATCTCATCTCCATGCATGTGGAATCCTAGCATGAGAGGTGCAAGAGAAAAATCAATTATTAATGGTTGGGGTACTAGTACTAGTAGGAGTACAGTGTACAGGAGCATACATGCATGCATGCACGACCCTGTCTCCTCTGTTGCCATCCGCTGCACGAGCCCTAGCTAGCTCTAGCTTGCTAGGTTGGGAGATTTCCACCTAACTATAACGACCTAGCTAGTCGATGGGGAGATAGGCGCCATGTGGGCTTGACATGCTACTTTGACGTAGGGTGGGGGCGATCCGGCGGGCACTGGGCCAGCTCCTAACTGGAATTAATTATTTGAAGTAAACCTTTTTCGGATAATCATTAGCATGGTTTGTTGCTCGTTGGTTCATTTTTGGTGCCGGTTCGGCCACTGAGAGATTTATCACACAAAAAGTTATATCGATTTTTAAATCTTTATTTTGCGGGTACTCTATTTTCAAATCGATAAAGGTTGGAACCGGAGGCCAGGATGTGTGCAATTGCAAAGTGATACCGGTACAATGTACAAAATATTTATACATAATAAAGACGTTTTTGTAAAAATGTGTGACGTTTTTCAAGTTTTGCATGGGGAGTACTTGCCTGGTCGTATTTGGGGGGAAAGTAAACGGTGAATGCGTGGGGGTTTACATTTTGAAAAGGGGGGGAGTAGAATAATTAATTGATAGTACCACTAGCCAGGTCTTATCAGGGGAAAATTAGTCTAATACGAATGGGTGGAAGATCAGATTGATTATAGTTTGTGCTTGTCAAAAGCAGCCTTGACTTAAATTATGGGAAGACACACACGCTAATCAAATGGCACTAATATGAAACTGAGGGTTAAGTAGTGTTTTTCTTTTCAAGAATGGTTAAGTAGTGTTGCCATATCATGCATTATAAAAGGCTCTAGTCGGTGTCTACCTACGTTGTGTATGATCATTCAAAATTAAAATTTTGCTTTTAATATTTCCATCATCAAGGAGGAATCAAGAATATTCCTATGCAGCAACTACCATGTAAGATGCAATGAAGTCTTCGCATAGACATAAATATTGTTCCAAAGTTTCTATCAAGATGCATGAACTCAAGAAAACATATAGGAAGACAATAAATAATTACTTCTCGCAAGCTGAAGCGATATCGTAAGAAAACTAGCTAGCTTTTGCTTAGGATTTTCCCTACTCTCTTGGTTTTTTGTAGGCTCCTACTCTCTTGGTTTAGGGATGAATTATAGGGCCATAATATATACACATCAAGTTTGAGGTATTACCAACTGCAAAGCTCCTTACAAAATGGATAAGCATCCATCGAGAGAGCTCTCTAGCTAGCTTGATCGGTGCGCCGGACGGCTACGCACATGGCCGTTTTCGGAAAGCCTAGCTGACTATCTCAGTGTCTTAACTACCTATTCAGGGGTCAAATGCCAATCACTTAATTTAATTAGGAATAGTTTATGACAGACACAATGAGATAATTTAATCTGGGATATTTTATGACAGGCACAATTAGCTAAGCTAGGTGCATGCATGCATGGTTGGGGACTTGGGGGGCGGTCTCATATATAAGGCTGGTCACAGTGGGGAGGAACTTAGGAGTAACATCACACACTCCAATACAACTTTGCTTATGTGGCACGTATTTAATGAAGAGAGATGTGCTTGTGGTAACTAGCTAAGTTACCGGAACATCACACACTCCAAAAAACAATGAGTCTATAACCTAATAAATACATCATTGCATGACACTACATAGATGTTCCTACCCACTATGGAGGTAGTAACATAGTCTAGGGAAGTGTGTAAGTTACTAGCTTATGTTCTTGCCCATTGTGACCAGCCTTAAGTAGTAGTACTATATATGTGTACCACCAGCTTACCTAGAATATGCTGGCATGTTTGCTTGACATAATTCAGGAAAGGTTCTCTTATAATTATATATAAAAAAGGGTATTATATATGTGGATTCTTTCTTTGTATTGATTTGACAGTTTTGACTAACTAAATAGGCCAGTATTCTCGAATCCAAATCACCTGCACCTTTTGATGGTACATACTCCTATATGATGCACATCTGCGACATAGCCAGGAGTGTAATTGGTTAAGTTGGACAGAAAATTCTAGCCTGGCTACAAAAGGGTCTATGATCCGAATGAGTTGGGACTTGGGACACAGCTGTATGAACCTCATGCAAGAGAGACGGTGTTTGGTTGTTGTATGGGACAGTTTATAGAGTATTTCGGAGATGCTTCGTCTAGGTGCACAAGGGTATTGACTGCATGTATAGATGCAAGAAATGTTTGGAAAATAAATATATGCTGCTATGAGTTTAAACCTGTCTTGATTTCGTTTTATTTTGAGACCCAATATGCGCCGATTAATCACAACTTAATTAATATTGTCATTAACGCAACATGCATGAACAGAAACGGAGAAATCCCACGTTCCTCCTTTAAGCTATAGCTATGGATGCACTTTTTGCATGAGCTAAGCCTGGTTGCTTTAGTGCCTGTTCGGAGTCCCTCTGCTCCACAACTTTGCTTCAGAAGGGAGCGGGCTGCAGTTCAAATTTACAAAGCAGGGAAATAGGTGCTCTGCAGATTCTGGATATTTCGTGGAGCTGGTGGATTACCGAACAGGTCCCTACTAGTTGGTGCAGCCAACCAAACAAACAAGCCAAATGGCGAAATATCGTGCATCTATGTAACACGTTTTGATCAACGGTCCATTCATGTACGAACAATAAATTTTTGTCTGATTGTTTTCGCTGACTGGCACGAGCTACCCTCATTAACATACTTTGGTCCTTCCAAAAGTTTAAAGGGTTAATACAAAAAAGGTGACCATATCATTACAGTTTTTGCGCTTAATTGTACTAGTATGAAACAGTGGTCAATAATCAGCACGTAGCATATTACAGATCATGGAGAGGGTTGGACCAGTCCATTATGCTAGGTAGCTTAACCATGGGTTAAACGGTCCCAAAAAAGGTATGGCCTGTGCATGCGTGCTTTGCTTATATTCACCCAACACATGTGCATGCTAGTTTGCTTATTCAGCAGGTTCAGAAGTCGACGCCGTTTGAACAGGAAAAGAGGGAAATCGGCACTACCTCCGGCCGAGTTGTGTACTCTGTTCACCCGCAAAAAAAATTATTGAAGAAAGAGTTGTCTATTTGTACTCTGTTGAGCTAGCTGTGCTACGGCCGCACTGACTATTTCTATTCCAAGGCTTCCATCGATCGATCCAGGGCTACCTTTGTTGACTGCGATACTTCTCATTTCCTAGGCACTGCTTCTATCGTGCATCATTTTTTTATGCTCTTTTATAATTTCGCTTCTATTTCTGATGTTGACTTTGTTAACAACGCGAACTCTCCTGCTGTATTTAATTTCTTGTATCGTTCCCTCCCACATATGTGCTTGTGTCAGTTTTATATGTACTTCCTCCGTTCCTAAATATAAGTCTTTTTAGGGATTTCAATAAAAGACTACATACGGAGCAAAATGAGTGAATCTACGCAACTACGTCCACATACATCCGTATGTAGTCCATAGTGAAATCTCTAGAAAGACTTATATTTAGAAACCGAGGAAGTATGTATGTGTGTATGTGTGTATGCAACTTATCAACATCTAGCGGCATTTTTTACTCTACGGTACAACAAGTCAACTTGCTAGCTAGCTAGGGCAAGCATGCGCCTGTAGCAGTGCAGTTTCATGCATCCATCCATGACTTCCATGACGGAGAGAGAGAGAGGTAGTTTCCTCCACGCATGCTCGACTTGTACACGAACAGATCGAACTAGCAAGAAAAAATATGTTCATACCAGCACACACATGAAACGACTGTAGTAGTACCGATCAGGCAAAGCATGTCGATGCAAATCAGAGCTGGCATAGTATAGTTCTCGCGCGATTAATTAAACCAAGTAGTAGTAGAAGAGATGGCATAGTACATACCGTAGGCTTTCCTCCACTTGTCGAAGTAGGGGAAGATCCGCTTGCAGTAGTCGTCGAAGCCGTCGCCCTTGTGGAGGTCGCCGGCGCCGTCCTCCGCCGACGCGACGGCGTGCTGCTGCACCCGCGCCTGCATCTCCGAGAGGTTGCCCATGAGGAAGGAGGAGGGCGGCGGCCCGTCGATCCCCTGCCGCCGGAAGATCTCCCCGACGCGGCGCGGCCAGCTCACCCACGCGGCCACGCACAGGTAGACCACCGCGGCCGCCGACCCCACGGCCACCAGAGACAACGAGAAGCTCTCCATGGTCACCATGCTCTCCTGGACCATACAGATCCTCCCTCCCTCCCTCTCTCCCTACCTTTCTTTCCTTGGCTTCTCTGTCTCTCCCCACACACACACAGACGCACAGACAGTTGCGTTGCCCTGTGTATATCCCCCCTCTGTCTCCCGCGGGAGACGGTTATATAGACAAGCTACGTGGGAGCGAGCGGTGCTACATCTGTAGATTGATGTGTGTAAGCCGGGGCTGAGGTGTAAGCTAATCAGTTTTGCTAAAGCACATCTGTATGCGCCATAAGTATTACATATCTAAGTCATATGTCATTGATCTTATGCGGAGATTCGTGTGAGTATTTCCTTTTTATGCCTGATTGAGTTACTCTGATGTGCAATAGATGTGCCCCAGACAAACCTTAACCTAATTAACCAGAAGGGTTAATGAAGGTCGTACGCCTGAATGGGCTGTATCATCGATCGATCGAGGGATGGATAGACAGTGCCATACTTTCACATGTGGTGGCCAACACAGCACAGCACAGCCCATCCTGGCTGGTTTAGTTGTGGTGAGCTGCAGGACGGGGAGCTACCATTTCCCATGCACGCGTTAACAGCACCACAAACAAGAGATGGCTTTTCGACCCCGCTGTTCCAGGACAGACAGGTAGGCCCCACGTTAAAACGACTCAGCTAGTGCTGCTTCCCTATAGGTAGTGAGCCTGGCCTTAAATCTAATTCCTCCTGTATGCTCTACGGGGGTCACCAACATGATTGCACGGCAGGCCGCGACTACTCTATCCAAGTATAAACAAAGTTAGGGCTCAAGATGATGTCATTATTGTGCCTGAAGATATAGTTAATTAGGGGTGGTGGTTTATGTAAAAAATTAGGGGTACACAAAATAATGCAGCTGGCAGGCAATCAGTCAGCAGCTTATTTGGGCTATGTCGTTGAAACTCGAGAGGGGAGAGGGGATGCGGAATATTATGGACATGTTATCTATTATACTATTCAAGTGTGTATGTAGCGTGCTTAGGTTGCAAAGGTCGATGGCTACATTTGATAATTCGGGTCATATATGTGGATCGATGACCAGCTAGCGATCGATCCATCGAGCCGGACGTATATATGTTCAGTTTTACTGGTGAACAGCAGCAAGTTTGAAGGCAGTCGTCCTCTTTAGTACCCCTCTCTATTTTGATCAAACTTATAGAAAAAAAATAAAATTCAGGTGGCAGCAGTTAACCATGAAATCATAGCCATTTATTTTAATTTACGTAAATTGAGAAATGTTTTGGAAACTTGAAACTTGGCATGGTGTCTTGGCATGCCCTTCATAGGCCATACTAAAACAATTCACAGTCATGTCTGTCGGTGTCAAAACCGGCGGATCTCGGGTAGAGGGTCCCGAACTGTGCGTCTAAGTTTAATGGTAACAGGAGGCGGGGGACACAATGTTTACCCAGGTTCGGGCCCTCTTGATGGAGGTAGTACCCTACTTCCTGCTTGATTGATCTTGATGATATGAGTATTACAAGAGTTGATCTACCACAAGATCGTAGAGGCTAAACCCTAGAAGCTAGCCTATGATTCTGATTGTTCTTGTCCTACGGACTAAACCATCCGGTTTATATAGACACCGGAGGGGGCTAGGGTTACACAGAGTCGGTTACAGAGAAGGAAATTTACATATCCGAATCGCCAAGCTTGCCTTCCACGCAAAGGAGAGTCCCACTCGGACACGGGACGAAGTCTTCAATCTTGTACCTTCATAGTCCAACAGTCCGGCCAAAGTATATAGTCCGGCTGTCCGAGGACCCCCTAATCCAGGACTCCCACAGTAGCCCCTGAACCAGGCTTCAATGACGATGAGTCCGACGCGCAGATTGTCTTCGGCATTGCAAGGCGGGTTCCTTCTCCGAATACTCCATAGAAGATTTTGAACACAAGGATCGTGTCCGGCTCTGCAAACCAAATTTCACACATCATCGTAGAGAGCATAACATTCCACGAATCTAATCTACTGACAACTTTTCATAGCGTGACATCACGCCGTGTCCCGGTCATCATACAAACCGTTTTTCCCAGCCTGCTACTACACGTTTTGCGAGGCGGTTTTATTGGCACGTCTTGTCGAAGTAGAGATCGTGTCCCCTTATCACGGGATTCTCATCAATACAGGTGTGGGTAACCCAATCGTGCCGTTAGTATGACTCCTCGATTTTAGGCAAGTTCCAAACGGCCACGCGAAGGACGCTTGATATTCACCCACTTTATAAAGGAGCCAAGGCTTGTCCTTTTCTTTCCACGCTCGATCCTTCCCTTCCCCTACCTCGAGTTCCAACACCCAAGGTTTAGGCTAAGCACTTCGGACCTTCAACCATGTCCGGATCCAACCTTCTAGGCCGGTGGATGGCCTCCTCCGTCACAGAGGAGGACATCAAGAAGCTTAGGGAGGCTAGGTATCTGACCGCCGAAATCCCCCACAGGCTACCTGCTCAAGGGCAGGTTATCCCCACTCCCGAACCCAACGAGAGTGTTGTATTTGTTTCCCACTTCCTCCGAGGGCTAGGCTTTAGTCTTGATCCCTTCGTAAGAGGGCTCATGTTCTATTACGGGCTAGATTTCCATGATCTAGCTCCAGATTCCATCCTTCACATCTCGTTGTTTATCGTCGTGTGTGAGGTTTTCCTCCGCATTACCCACACTTCGGCTTATGGCTCAATACCTTCAATGTGAAGTCGAAGATGATCAACGGGCGACACGCGGAGTGCGGAGGCGCTATAATAAGCAAAGGTGCCGACGCCTTATGGCCAAAGGGCTCTTTCCTGGAGGTGTCCAACTTATGGCAACGGGAGTGGTTCTACATCACAGCACCCCGAGGTACAAAGCCGGCGGCCACCCCAGCCTTCCGCCCGGGCCCTCCGCCCCAACTGGCGTCATGGGTCAACAAAGGGCCGGACTGGGGGCCAGCTAATGACGTGCTGATATTGCAAATTCACATCCGAGATCTCCTCAAGAAGGATGTTAGTCTCGTCAAAATAATTCAAGTAATGCTAGTTCATCGGGTCCTGCCATGCCAACGTCGATCTCTCCGTATGTGGGAGTTCAACCCGGACGGACCACGAACTATTTAACACTTCTTTGGCGTGACGCTCGAAGGAATATATCGATTGTTCTTCGGATCACGAATAAAGTGTCCGGACACCACCGAGGATGCGGGCCTGAACTGCAACCGTCCAGATACCTAAGTAAGTAACTCCGCGACCGAACCTGTTGTTATTATATTTGTCACAACATCATTCTGAAAAATTGCCCTCTGCCAGGACTGGATAAGGAAGGCAGAGAGGATCAGGTGTTCAGCCCCTCTTCCAAAGGCTCGCTAGATCCTGTACTAACCAGGATGCTGGCTCACGCACCACATCAAGTGCCATCAGGAGAGGATGAGGGGAGAAATAAAGAAGCCGAAGGCGGGCTTCATACGTTACACATCCAAACCGGGGGAATTAGTGCCTCCGCGAAGGAGGATGACCGGGAAGGTGAATCTAGAATCCCCTCTCCACACGGGAAGAAAAGGGTCGCTCCTGAAGACTTGGAAACGGAGGTTTCCAAACGAGGGAAGAAACCATCGCCAGGGGGCCCTGCCCCGGAGGGCGTCCTCACCGCACAGTGCCCACAAGGGAGCCAGCCGTCAGCCGAGTTGTAAGTAAACAAAGGCACATTAGTAAACATGCCCTGCTTTTTCCTCAGAATAATAACCGAGACATATGTTTTGCAGTCCGGCTCATAGCCCTTCTCAACAAAGTTCGTCCTCGAGGGATCTTATTCCGGAGATGATGGAGAGAGAAACGCCTCCTCCTGCCTTCCTGCTTCGTGAGACGGACAACCCTGAGGTGTCGTCGCGGAGGATTTCTCCTGATCCGCAAAGGTCAGAAGGTAACTCTTCGGCCGCCCGAAGTTCGGGGTTCTCGGCTCCTAAGGAAACCAACAGAAAAAGCCCGAGACTATTCGGTGTACAACCGGACACATCGACGAATCTTTTGGAGCAAGCGGCTATCTCGAAGGCACGTCGTACCTTAATGGGTACGGTGGTTGAGAGGATCTCATCCGCAAAAAGAGGATTGAATGAAGCTTTTATGAGCCTACTAAGAGGCTTTGAGGTACGCAAAGAAATATATATTTTTGACTGTGCCGCACACGCTAGGTGTGCTCTGTATAGGTAGTAGCCCCTGAGACTCTGGTTGCCATCCAGAGGCGGCAAACAGAGGATCATAGTCTCAGGTAATGACAGCACCGCTTTCATGCGCAGGCGGCTGAGGGTCCAGCGGCTGACCGGTGCTGATGTTGCCGAGTTGAGGCGGCAGTTTGATGTGGCGAATGCAGACATCACGCTTGTGAACAAGCGGCTTGACGAGGCATAGGGTATGTATATTCGGGTGGTTAGCAAATATTAAGAGGAGCATGCTGCTAGTATCTATAATATGCTTTGGCTGCAGATGGGGCTGCCACCGTGGAGACCCTTCGGGCAGAACTTGCCCGAGCCAAGGAACAAGCCAGGAGAAGTGATGCGGCTGCCTTGAAGGCGGCCGAAGAGTTAAAAGCTGAGCAGGCTGCTCATTGCCAGAGCAAAGAGAAAATAGCCAACATGGCTCTTGAGCTGCAGAATGCTGCCAGCCGCTATGAGCTCCTCGAGAGGGAAAGCCAAGTGAAAGCGGCTGACTTGAAGAAGGCCTTGGAAGCAGCCAAGGAAACGCGCTATGAAATCAGAGCGGCGCGGGAGGAGCTTTGAGAAGCCGGAGATATCGCGGCTGGGAAGCCCTTCTTATTGCGCACGAAGTTCGGCGGTCCGAAGTATGCCCCTCTGGATCAATTGTGGAGTTCGGCAGACGCATACTTGGACTTAGCAAAGAGTGTTGCTAATGCGACTGAGTATTTCAAAGATCAGAAAGATCATGAGGTGGAAAGATTGTTCTGGTCGTAGTTCAGTAATCCAAGGCGTCCTCTTCTGTTGAATGAGCAAATGGCCGAGTGGGCCGAGCTCCATAGGTTGTCCGGGCTTGCCATGAGGTCTGTCGTGGATCATCTTTGGCCGAAGGAACCAAGTCCGGGTAGTTATTTTGGTTTAGTGCAATGATTGCTTCGTGCTGTGCTGCATATCGACGCTGTCAAGAGGTCGGCCTGCATAGAGGATGCGCGGATGTCTCTTGCCCGTGTTAAGACATATTGGGCGGAGATGGAGGCCACCGCTGTTGCAGCCAGGGGTCCGCCCGAGGGTGAGAACTCGCACGAGCACTATTTTGAAGAAGTCCTGGAAGGTGCCCGTTTAATAGAGGCTCGGTGCTCAAAGAGAACCATGTTCCAGTGACATGTATCTTGATTGTAAAAACAATGCTATAAAGGCTATATTTTATACTTTTGCTCGTAAAGTATTGAGTGCTTCCTGTGCGGCCGTTTATGTATGTATGTATGTATGTAACCTGAAAGTTTGCAGTCGTCGGCTTTAGCCCCCACGCATATAATGCGGGGGTGTTCGGTAAAGCGCATACTCACACTTGATCCAACGTCTTGGTCCATTTAAGGAGGTGATAGCGCGGTGAACGAGGCAATCGGACTATATAGCTTTAACACTTTCACTTAGCGATAGGAGTTTGACGGTGGGGCTACTATATAGCCCCTGGTACGTCCGTGTTCATCCGAATATGGTGCGCGTAAATACGTGACCGGGAAACCGGTCCTTCGTTAATGCGGAGGAATCGCGAGGATTCCGTTGCGTCCTCGAGTGGTTGACCAGTCTCTCACTTTATCATGACAGTCAGTTTTCGGCTTTCTCTACTGAGGTGCTCATCCAGGTGAACCAGGGCACAATCGCAGTAGTTCTCCCGGTGCCCCCTTGGCCGATAGAACGGAACGTAAGGTAGCAAAACACGGGAGCCGGGCAAACCCAACTATTGACCAAAGACATGATTCAGAGCTGATGCATATAAGGCCAAACTCGCGACGCCGAACACTCCCGAAGGTATTCGGACTTTGAAACATATACTTGGCTGAGTATCGCCCTCGATAATGAGCCCTGAATATCCAGGTACGTGCATTGATCTGGCATGACAAAATGCCAATAACGCCAGTATCCTTCTCGGTCATTTTAAGTGCCTGGAGGGTGTGAAGCAACAAGAGACAATAAAAAAAGGTTTACACAGGGTCTTAATCTAAAAAGAAACCTTTGAACGGGGCCCTGCTACACGTCTGCGCCTTTGTCTCTGTTGTGCCGTATCCTGAAAGGGCGTAGCACGATGATCATCTGTAAAAAGGAGAAAACCCAGGTAAAAGAATCTGGTGTGATCGTGCGAAAAGTTGGTTATTCTTAATGAATCATAAAAATGCAATCTATCATTGTATTAATAGGGTCAAGCCGGACTATGGGCCTTTTTACATGCGGGCAGCCCCTAGCACCACCTATGGGGGTATATCCGTCGACCCGAGCTCAGGTTTATCTGAGCTGCCACAACTAGTGGTCCGCCGTACACGTCTAACCGTGTCCGTGGTCTTGACGACCGATCATTTATTCTGGTTGGAGAGGTTGTTCAGTGGTTCGGCTGCTAGAGCCGCCACATATTCTTCCGCACGTAAGGAACACTCTGTATTTCCGCTAATTATGATGACGCCATGTGGACCGGGCATCTTAAGTTTAAGATAAGTGTAATGCGGAACTGCATTGAAACAAGCAAAGGCCGTTCTTCCGAGTAGTGCATGGTAGCCGCTTCGGAATGGAGCAATTCAAAGATTAGTTCTTCGCTTCAGAAGTTGTCGGGAGAGCCGAATACAACCTCTAATGTTAGAGAGCCCGTATAGCGGGCCTCTACGCCTGGTATTACTCCTCTAAAGGTAGTACTGCTTTGGCTGATTCTTGACGGGTCTATTCCCATTTTGCGGACAGTGTCCTGATATATCAGATTAAGACTACTGCCGCCGTCCATAAGGACTCGGGTGAGATGGTATCCGTTAATTATGGTCGAGCACCAAAGGCAGCCGAACCTCCATGCCGAATACTAGTCGGGTGATCCCTGCGATCGAAAGTGATCGGGCAGGCCGACCATGGGTTGAATTTGGGGGCGACGGGTTCAATAGCGTATACGTCTCGGAGTGGGCGTTTGTGCCTCCTCTTCGATATGTGAGTTGTGTAAATCATGTTCACTGTTTTGACCTCTGGTGGAAATTTTTTCTATCCCCCAGGTTCGGCTGGCGAGGCTCGTCCTCGTCTTCACTTGGCGTCTCCTTCCCCTCGTGTTCAGCGTTTAGCTTGCCGGCCTGCTTGAAGACCCAGCATTCTCTGTTGGTGTGATTTGCAGGTTTCTCGGGGGTGCCATGGATCTGACATAATCTGTCTAGAATTTTGTTTAGGCTATACAATCCATCTCTGCTGCCTTTAAATGCCTTTTTTCGTTGACCGGGTCGAGAGCCCTTGAATCCGGCGTTTACCATCGTGTTTTCTGGGCTGTCTTCATTGTTTCGACGCTTGTTTTTATTGCGTCACGACTTCCCATTGCCGTCCCTGATTTCAGGTGTGCCCGGGTCACTGGTACCGCTGCGGGCTAACCAACTGTCCTCGCCCGCGCAAAAGCAGGTCATAAGGCCTGTTAGGGCTGCCATTGTCCTTGGCTTTTCCTGGACGAGTTGTCTGGTAAGCCATTCGTCCCGGATACTGTTCTTGAAAGCCACTAAGGCTTCAGCATCCGGGCAGTCGACGATTTGATTTTTCTTGGTGAGAAATCTGTTCCAAAGCTTACGGGCTGACTCTCTGGGTTGTTGGATTATGTGACTTAAATCGTCCGCATTCGGAGGCCGGACATAGGTCCCTTGAAAATTAGCCCTGAAAGCATCCTCAAGTTCTTCCCAACTTCCAATTGAGTTTTCGGGGAGGCTTTTCAACCAGTGCCGAGCTGGTCCTTTCAACTTGAGGGGCAGATATTTGATGGCGTGGAGATCATCTCCGCAAGCCATGTGGATGTGAAGAATAAAGTCCTGAATCCAAACCGCAGGGTCTGTCGTTCTGTCGTATGCCTCTATGTTTATGGGTTTAAATCCTTCTGGAAATTCATGATCCAGCACCTCATCGGTGAAGCACAGGGGGTGTGCGGCACCCCCGTATTTGGATTTGTCATGGCATGCTTCCGACGGTTGTAGTGTTCGGTTTTGATTTCGAGCTGTTACTCGATCAGTATGGTCGTTTTGTTGGCCGTGATCCTGCGCCGGAGCACGCTTTCTAGATCCATAGATGGACTTGGCCATACCGGCTTTTTTGTCCAGGTGCTCACGTAAATCGTGTGCTGATTTATGTGCAACGTCATTAGCCGACCTGTCGCGGCCACGGGGTGGTCGGTCCGGAGGATCAACCGTATTATTTTTCGGCGGAATGGGCTCTATAGCCTCGTCGTCGAATTCGGGCAACAACTTGCGTTTTGGGTAGCTCTTTGTGTGGCGATCGCCACCATATTTTTCTTCAGTGTCGAGCACTTTGTTCCATCTGTGGTTGAGCGTATCCTGCGCGGCCTTACGCCTTTGCTTCTGTTTCTTCAAGCTCCTCGCGGTGGTGATAAGCCTTCTATGGAGGTTCTTTTATTCCAATTGCCTTTCCGGGATGATGAGTGCATCGTCGTCCGGACTGTTCTCCTCTCCGGAGACATGTTTATGAGTTTTATCTCCACCATCGCTATGATCAGACAGTGGCCCAGACTATTTTCGCCGTCCCCTGGCTCATCCTACTCCATCGCTGGGTCCATGGGATCGTCGTTGCCTTTGGAGTCGACCAGGGTATTATTCCTTCTTGCGTTATTATCGCTGTTTTTACTATGGCGGGATTTAGAGCGGCGACGACGTCGTCGTTTTGGTTGCTTCTTAAGAGGATTATCCTCCGTTGTATCCTTTCGTTCCTCGCCGTTGTTTTCTTGGGGTGTGTCCACCATGTATATATCATACGATGAGGTGGATGCCCAGTGCCCTGTGGGCGGTGGTTCCTGTTCTTCTCCGGCATCGTCGTACATACCGTCGATATCTTTGGAGTCAAAATCAAGCATGTCGTTTAAGTCATCGATAGTGACTACCAAGTGGGTGGTGGGTGGGAAGCGAATTTCTTCGTCATCTGCTTCCCACTCAAGCCGGGCATAGTTCGGCCAAGAGTCTCCTGACAGGGAGAGAGATTTCAGTGAATTTAGCACGTCATCGAAGGGTGAGTGCTGAAAGATATCCGCGGAGGTAAACTCCATGATCAGTGCCCAATCAGATTTGATAGGCACGGATGCGCGTGGTTCGGAACCTATGGCCGGAGATGAGTCCGAGGGTCCGATGACACAGATCTCTTTGGAGGTGAAGTCTGTGTTCTGCTCTATCGCCGATGAGTGTGCGGCCTCTGAGGTGGTGTCTATCCACCCGTCCTCGGATGGCACGATCTGGTCCGGATCTAAGGCCAGGGCAGCTGCAGGTGCGCTCTCCCGAACGTTGTCCGATGACAGACCTAAGTCGTGTTCATTGTGACTGTATGGCACGCCTGTCATGGGCTCGAATCCGTCGAAGATCAAGTCTTCACAGATGTCGGCAGTGTAGTTCAAGCTTCCCAACATGACCTGATGGCCAGGGGTGTAGCTATCGATCTGCTCCAGATGGTCAAGCGAGTTGGCCCGCAGTACGAAGCCGCCGAATACGAAGATCTATCCGGGGAGGAAAACCTCACCCTGGATCGCATCATTTTGGATGATTGAAGGAGCCATCAAGCCTTATCGTGACAACACAGTGGAACTCTCAATGAAAGCACCAATGTCGGTGTCAAAACCGGCGGATCTCGGTAGGGGTCCTGAACTGTGCGTCTAAGGCTAATGGTAACAGGAGGCGGGGGACACAATGTTTACCCAGGTTCGGGCCCTCTTGATGGAGGTAATACCCTACTTCCTGCTTCATTGCTCTTGATGATATGAGTATTACAAGAGTTGATCTACCACGAGATCGTAGAGGCTAAACCCTAGAAGCTAGCCTATGATTCTGATTGTTCTTGTCCTACGGACTAAACCCTCCGGTTTATATAGACACAGGAGGGGGCTAGGGTTACACAGAGTCGGTTACAGGGAAGGAAATCTACATATCTAAATTGCCAATCTTGCCTTCCACGCAAAGGAGAGTCCCACCCGGACATGGCACGAAGTCTTCAATCTTGTACCTTCATAGTCCAACAGTCCGGCCAAAGTATATAGTCCGTCTGTCCGAGGACCCCCTAATCCAGAACTCCCTCAATGTCTCGTGCTTAAAACCGGGACATCTTGGAGAAAGACTTAGGGTTACGAGAGGGGACGAGTCAAGTTTAAAGGCGATCTAACGGCCCCTTCGTTGGGTGGCCTTGAAACGTTTTCTTCAGTTAGCCCTTAACATATTAAGCTATATACCATTTTTTGGGCATTTTTTCGTATCATTTGATATTTAGGACATTACGTGTATTCTCCATGATTATACCCGTGATCTTTCATCGCACACGATTTTCGACTGTAAACCATGTGCGATCCGTTAAGTACGTCCTCATCATACGCAGATAACAAAATTCATCCTAAATTTGCACATGTCCACAAGCATATGTTACGGCTAATTTTCACCACAATTTGCGTAATTTTGTAGCGAAAAACTTGACCTTAGTTCATACGCTCACTAATTTACAGATAATTCACCAATTTACGTCTAGATGAACTGAACAAAATATTCACTACGCCATGGATGCATACAAACGCCATGCCACCACCGTGGAACGAGTGTTTATCTCTGTTCCGGAAAGTTCCTTTTTTGCTGAGAAATTAGTGCGACAGTCACGGCGGTATCACCGCCCCAAGATCCATGGGAAACTTAACAAAAACCCGCCTGCTTGCACCGAGAGGCTCTCGAGATGGACCAGGGGCTCAGGCAGGCCATCATCTGGCCTCCCAGCCAAGTCGAACTCAAGACAATTCCGGGCAAGGTGCGGGAGCCCGCCAGAGGTCTCGCAATCACTTCATGCGACCTCCGGCACGTTCACGGGCTACTGACGGGTCATGTACCCGGGGTAGCTAACGCCAAGGAGCCCGACCTCATCTACTTGAAGGGGCCCACTAGGCCCAAAGCATAGAGCAAACCCTAGGAGGTGAAGACGCCTTCGTGGTCCCCAAGACTAGAGGGCGGCAACGCCCCAGATCGCATATGCCTTGTAAACCCTGACCTCTCCTGCCTATATCAAGGGAGGTCTAGGGTACTCATCGATCATCTATCTACAGATAGGGAAACTCTCGGTAGCAATCTCATACACCATTGCAACCCCTCGCACGAGGTATCCCTCCATTATGAATCATCAAAATCAGCAGGATCTAGGGTAGTACTCTCTGGAGGTCTGGACCTAGATAAGGCCCTCGTGTGACCTCTGATCCATGACTTCCAGATGCGCTTGGACCCCTACCGAGGGATCTGACAGGATTTCGCTCCATCAACATGTCTGCATGTACTATTAGACATCTGTCGTGGTTCTAAGTCTGACAGTAGAAGTAGGGGTAGGTAAAGAGAGGCGATGTCCTAGCTATGGAGTAGTTGTGAAGACAAGTAATGTACGAGTTCAGGCCCTTCTCGGAGGAAGTAACAGCCCTACGTCTCGGAGCCCTGAGGCGGTCGAGTGGATTATGGATATGAGTATTACAAGAATGCGAACCCCTCTACCTGTGGAGGAGGGTGGCTTATATAGAGATCTCAGCCAGCCCACGTATTGGAGAGGTTAAAGTACATTAAGTGCAGGGCGCATCGTAACGCCTCATAAAGCCGCCTTAACTATCATTAAGTCTATTCAATGGCAAGCCGTTGTCTTGGAGTGCCTTCGACCTTCGATGGTCGAGTGAGTCTTCATGGTCGAGTGAGTCTTCCATGGTCGAGTCCTTCCAGTCAGTCGAGTGGGTTCCTCTTTGGTCGACTGGAAGATGATCTCTTCTGAGAGTGTCCTTGGGTAGGACGTTTAGGTCAGGCCTATGACCCTACCCTAGGTATATGAATCCATCATTAGCCCCCGAATGGATTGAGGCTTGAGTGAAGGAGGAGTTGGCGTTGTTTCCGATTGTCTTTTGCGTACCGGCTATGTGTTGTCTTGGATCAAGATCTTCCCTGTTGATAACGAGCAACTTTTCTTCAGTCGACTTGATCCATTCTTGTTTTTTGGTCGAGTGACCTTCTTTTACTTTGCTATTCCCGAGCGACGGATCGCAGGAAATCTCGCGCTTGACAGACCGATCTGTCTCTCGCGGATCTCGCGGGATACGAAATTTGGGGAAGCGCGCGAAGCGGAACGGACTGCGGCGTTCGGATGGGACATAACAGGAACGCCTCGATTTCCGCGCCGCTTTTTCCGCCACGTATCATGCAGCGCAACTGTTCGGGATATGATTGGATTGTTCGGGTCCACCTGTCATCCACTCGGAAGGGATGCTATAAATGCAACTCGCGGGGGCTTCTGCACAGTACCCTGTTCTTCTTCCTCCGCTCTCTTCGCCTCCGCCCTCCACAACTGCTGCTGCTCCTGCTACCTCTTCTCCCGTGCATTCCATCGGCCACCATGGGCAAAGAGAAGACGGCGGTGTTGGAGCGCGCGAAGAAGGCGTCGGCGGCGGAGAAGGCGTCGGCGGCTGAGAAGGCGAAGGGGAGATCTACCGGCCGTGGCGGTTCCTCGTCGAGATCTAACTTGCCGAAGGGCTGGGTCCAGGGAGATTGGATCCAGTCGACCATCAGGGAGAAGGATCTCCTCGACATGGCCAACGACGGGTTGATCCCCCACGGTGCCGCGAGACTTCCTGGCCGGGAGTGGCAGCCTCAGCCAGAAGAGGGTGAGTGCGTGCTTCTGGCCACTCATGTCGACCGAGGTTTTTCGCTGCCGCCGAGTGTCTTCTTTCGAGGTTTTCTGAATTTCTTCGGAGCCCAGCTCCACCATTTTACTCCAAACTCCATCGCATATCTTGCTGCGTTTGTGTCTATGTGTGAAAACTTCCTGGGTTGTCGACCGCACTGGGGTTTGTTCAAGTACATCTTCACATGTCGCTCCCAGACTGTGAAGAAGGCAAGCCCTGGTGACGAGAAGACCCAAGTAGTTCAGATGTGTGGTGGCTTAGGGGTCCAGTTGAGGAATAAAAGCACCTTCCCAGCTATGTCTTTTCCCGAGTCGGTCGGGGGCTGGCATCGACCTGGTTCTATTGCGGAATGAGACGACGCCGGCAATGACGATCGGTCTTCCTGCATTCACCATGAGTCGAGTGAATGCAGACCCTCCTCCTCAAGGTAGTTCCAGAGGAGAGAACTGAGGTGAAGATGCTGATGGACCGCGTGGTGCAGCTGGTTCGGGATGGCGTGGTCGGCATGGACCTCTGGAGGTTTTTCTTGAGGCGAATCCAGCCTCTTCAGTTCGAAGCCACCGTGCATGTGGCTGCATCAAGGCACCAAGGCTATACTCAATGCCCAATGGTGCTCGGACTCCCGAGGAGGTGAAGCCAGTGAGCGAGAGCCAGGAAGAGTGGGATTCAGACGCTGCAGAAGATGATGATGATGACGACGATGATGACGAGGACGAGGACGAAGAGGAGGAGGAGGCACCACCGCGCTCGGAAAGGCGGTCAAAACTTGTGCACGACCCTTCGACTGAACGCGGCAAGGGAGTGGCGATCGCTCGCAGATCGACCAACGCCTCGGACCGCTTCTCGGTGCCGATCGAGAAGGCGCCAAGCGATCGAAGTGGCTCCGTCGAGGACGACCAAGCCTCTGCTAAAATGAAGGTAGCCATCCCCACCATTTCAGCGGCTGCGACTTCAAACGTCGTGCAAGGCCGAGGACCATGAGATGGAGGACGGCGACTTCAAATCCAGTCTCGCAACTTTAAATCTTGTTCTTGGTCGACCGACGATAATTTCTGATTTTGACTTTTTCCTGAAGCTCCAACCAATGACATTATCACCCTTCCCGACGCGATGATGAGGATGAGGAACCATTGAGGGCTAGGCGGAGCAGAAGGCATCTATGGCCATGCAGCCCAAGGTGTGGTGGCGCCCGAGACCATTGCGACGGAAGGGGAGGTCGGCACTCGACACACCGTGTCATTCGCGGTGCCGTTGACGAGTGCTCGACCCACTTCATCGAGTGTTGGGCAGCCATCGATCTTCGCCACGCACCACGTCCCGGAGGACCAGGCTAGTGCTGCCAAGGAGGCTATCCGTCAAGCAGAGATCATGATGGAGCATGTGAAGATCGTTCGGGATGCGAGCCAAGCAGCTTACGACGCCAGCTCCGCCCTTCAGAGCAATGTTCAGGTCAATCGACCACCGCCTGTTCTGTTAGGATATATTATCAAAACTTTTCTTTCTGGAATTCATAGCAGTCACCCACTGGGTGTGTTGGTAGAAACTCCGTGTTAGCGGGGGCACGCTGAGTGCACCCGTGGTGTAGTCCCCATAAGGTCGATCACGGCGATCGGTCTTAGGCTTACTAAGTAGATATTGATCATCGCTCGAATGGAACGAATGGGTTTCTGAGATCAGTGGGGGCACGCTGAGTGCACCCACTGGGTGTAGTCCCCGAGACTGTGGTCGACTGCTGGCAGTTGATTACAGTCTGAAGAAGTTTCGGTCGACTGGTCGACTCGCTCTCTCTTTTTTTTTTGCTGGTCGATCGTCGACTGTTTGAATAAGACCGGTGGGGAGCGCTGAGTGCACCCACTGGTGTAATCTCGAGATTACAAATAATGCTTGCATTCGATCGTAATCTTAGAAACGCATCACTCTTCTTTATTCACTCGGAAGTGGATTATCTCGATATTTTGCAATTGACTCTTCGTAGAAATCCTGCGATCTTGCGGTAGCTATATCGAATCGGAGCGAAGCATATTCAGCTCGAGTTGGACTTGAAGCTAGTGCAGGAGAATCTGACGAAGGCGAAGGAGGAGACCAAAGGTATGTTTGGTGAGATTTCGACGACTCTTTTCTCCCCTCATTTGCTTCAAGCCTGACTTTGCTGTAATTTGCAGGCAAGGTGAAGGAGGCCCAGAGGAAGAAGGAGCTTGAGCTGTCTGAGAAGATCAAGCTCGCTGATGAGAAGCTGGCCTCAGTCGCCAAGCTTGAACAGGACAACACCAATCTGAAGGCTGCTCTGGCCATTGCCACCAAGGATGTTGAACGACTGAAGGCTGACAAGACTACTCTGACTGAGAAGCTCACCCAGATGGCTGGGAAGAAGAACGAGCTGGATGGCTTCTTGGGTGGTCTTGCTAAAAAATTGTTCCTTATGCTTGAAGGTAATCTTCTTCACTCGACCAATTCTCCCAACTGTTATGTTCCCATTCGACTGTTTTCTTAATTCGGGATTTTGTCTTTGCAGAGTTCTGTCGCAACTTCGAAGAAGAAACCAGCCAACTGGAGACGAACCTTGACCCTGTCAACTCTCCGGTGAATGATGAAACTGCCATGAACATCTTCCGACCGGAGTCCCGTGTTCTTTGCCGTCGTGGATTATCTCGCAAGATCAAGGTTGCTACATCCCGCATCGACTCGGCGCCCGCCCAGAAACACTCCAAAATGACCTCGAGTCGTTGGTGACTCGATGAACGCTGTCCCCGACCGAGTGCAAGAGTGGAAGAAGTCTTCACCTCGATGTGGCGCGGATGTCGCCAATGTGCTGCTCGAGTCCATTGCAAGGATGCCCGAGAGGATAAGCTGGCGGCTCTCCGAGTGGCCAACACCAAAAAGCACGACTTCAGGGCCTTCATGGAGACTTTCATTGCTGCTGCTACGCGGATTGCGACGGATTGATCTTGACGAATTCGTTGCTCCATCCAGCCCTCCACGGGAGGGTAAAAACTTTCCTTGACCTTAAATTTGCCTCGGTATGCCGAGTGGAGCTGTAACCGATAAAACCTTAACAGGCTTAGCGCCTGAGCACTCTCGGTTCTTTTAGGTATCGACCTAAATTTGGATTGGATGTTTTGGATATGATTGCTTTTGGCTTGAATTGCCCTTTTGCAGGTTAACAGCAAGATGCTCACTGCAGTCGACTTATTCCTTAGGCGAGCACTGGGCTGCAGCTAAGCCCCCGAGTGAGAGGTTTGCTCTTCACTCGGTAGGATTTCTTTTACCTTAGGCGAGCACTGGGCTACAGCTAAGCCCCCGAGTGAGAGGTTTGCTCTTCACTCGGTAGGATTTCTTATATCTTAGGCGAGCACTGGGCTGCAGCTAAGCCCCCGAGTGAGAGGTTTGCTCTTCACTCGGTAGGATTTCTTTTACCTTAGGCGAGCACTGGGCTGCAGCTAAGCCCCCGAGTGAGAGTTTTGCTCTTCACTCGGTAGGATTTCTTTTACCTTAGGCAAGCACTGGGCTGCAGCTAAGCCCCCGAGTGAGAGTTTTGCTCTTCACTCGGTAGGATTTCCGTTGTATTTGTGGCGAAGCTTGGAGGAGAGGGTCGCAGTCGACCTGTATCTCGGAGGAGAGGGTCGCAGTCGACCTGCACCTCGTCTTCCTTGCGAACGCACGTCGTACTTATGGTGTAGCTCGGAGGAGAGGGTCGCAGTAGACCTGCACCTCGTCTTCCTTGCGAACGCACGTCGTACTTATGGTGTAGCTCGGAGGAGAGGGTCGCAGTCGACCTGCACCTCGTCTTCCTTGCGGGTACACACGTTATACTTAGGCGAGTCCTTGGACTGCAGCTAAGCCTCCGAGTGGGAGTCTGGCTTACCACTCGGTAGGATTTTTAATAACTTAGGCGAGCACTGGGCTGCAGCTAAGCCTCCGAGTGGAAGTCTGGCTTACCACTCGGTAGGATTTTTAATAACTTAGGCGAGCACTGGGCTGCAGCTAAGCCTCCGAGTGGAAGTCCGCTTACCACTCGGTAGGATTTTTAATAACTTAGGCGAGCACTGGGCTGCAGCTAAGCCTCCGAGTGGAAGTCTGGCTTACCACTCGGTAGGATTTTTAATAACTTAGGCGAGCACTGGGCTGCAGCTAAGCCTCCGAGTGGAAGTCTGGCTTACCACTCGGTAGGATTTTTAATAACTTAGGCGAAACGGATTCGCAGCTAAGCCTCCGAGTGGAAGTCTGGCTTACCACTCGGTAGGATTTGTACAAACTTAGGCGAAACGGATTCGCGACTAAGCCACCCACTGGGGGAAAATTTTACTGAACCAAAAAATAAAAAGTGACAAAAATTATGAAGGAATTATGACACTATTATTTCAAAGCTCATGAACTACAGAAGTATTTTATTACAACTCTTCCGAGTGAGAAAATTTTAAGTGTAAAACGGGCGGAGCAGATCCGCGTTCCAAGCTCGGGGCTCTTCGATATTGTGTTCGACGTTGTAGAGACGATATGCCCCATTGTGGAGAACCTTTGTGACGATGAAGGGCCCTTCCCAGGAGGGAGCAAGCTTATGTTGCTTCTGCTGATCCACTCGGAGGACCAGATCTCCTTCCTGGAAGGCCCGACCTCTCACATTCCTGGCGTACAGGCGACGCAAGTCTTGCTGGTAAATGGTCGGCGGATCGAGCCATTTCCTTTCCTCTTCTAGGAGGTCGATCAGCATCCCGACGCGCTTGCTCAGCTTCATTTCATTGTAAAGTTCGATTCGGGAGCATTGTGAAGGAGATCACTTTCGGAAGGACTATTCGCTCCATAGACCAGAAAAAGGAGTTCTCCCGGTCGACCGATTAGGTGTGGTTCAGAAACCCCAAAGCATCAAGGAGTTCGTCAACCCAAGCTCCAGCCGCATGCTTGAGATCTCGCATCGATCGGGCTTGGACCCTTGAGGATTAATCCGTTGGCCCGCTCTGCTGTCCATTCGATCGTGGATGGGCGATCAAGCGTAATCGACTTCGTGTGCCCTGGGCGTTGCGAAATCCTTGAATTCTTCCGAGTCAAAATTCGACCCATTGTCCGTGATAATACTGTGCGGGACCCCATATCTGAACGTCAGCCCTCTGATGAAGGAAACAGCAGTACTGGCGTCAAGTTTTTTGATTGGTTTAGCTTCAACACTTGGTGAACTTGTCGACTGCTACCAGTACATGCGTAAAACCGCTCCGACCTGTTCGCAAGGGACCGATCATGTCCAACCCCCATACCGTGAAAGGCTAGACGAGTGGAATGGTCTTCAAGGCTGACGCAGGCTTGTGTGACATATTGGAGTAAAACTAGCATCCTTCGCACTTGTCCACTATTTCTTTCGCCATCTCATTTGCTCTTGGCCAGTAAAATCCGGCTCGGTATGCTTTGGCCACAATGGTCCGAGAGGACGCATGGTGACCACAGGTCCCCGAGTGGATATCATTGAGTATGACTCGACCTTCTTCTCGGTGTTATGCATTTTGTCCGACTCGTCGGGCTTTCTCTCTATAACCGCCCATTGATAATCAGAAGGCTTTGGATCGACGGACGATCTGCCGAGCCTCTTCCTCATCCTCTGGGAGTTCCTTTCTCAGAATATATGCGATGTATGGAATTGTCCAATCGGGAGTGACTACTAAAACTTCTAAGACCAAGTCAACCACTGCTGGAACCTCAACCTCAGTCGGGTCTGTGGCACTCTTGGGTTGTGGAGCTTCCTCTGTGAAGGGATCTTCTTTAACTGACGGAGTGTGTATATGTTCCAAAAACACACCACTCGGAATGGCTTCTCTTTTGGACCCTATCTTCGCCAGATCATCTGCTGCTTGATTTTTCAGTCGGGGGATGTGATGGAGTTCTAACCCCTCGAACTTCTTTTCCAGCTTCCTCACTGCATTGCAGTATCCAGTCATAGCTGGGCTTCTCACGTCCCACTCTTTCATCACTTGATTGACCACTAGATCTGAATCGCCATAGATCATCAGGCGACGGACGCCAAGTGAGATGGCCATGCGTAATCCATATAAGAGGGCCTCATACTCTGCCTCATTGTTGGAGGAATCAAAGTGAATCTGGAGCACATACCTAAGCTTATCTCCTCTGGGGGAAACTAGGACAACCCCAGCACCAGAAACATTCAGCATCTTGGAGCCGTCGAAGAACATGGTCCAATGCTCCGAGTGAACTTCAGTCGGCTGCTGTTGTTCAATCCACTCGGCAAGGAAATCCGCTATAGCTTGGGACTTAATGGCTTTCTTTGCCTCGAATTTGATATCAAGGGGAAGAAGTTCAATTGCCCATTTTGCCACTCGACCGTTGCGTCTACATTTATGCAGGATCTCGATAAAGGAGCGTCGTGGCGATCGTGATAGAATGATCGGAGAAATAGTGAGCAACCTTCTTTGTGGTCATGTATATACCATACACAAGCTTCGATAATGAGGATATCTCGCTTGGATGGAGTCAAGACTTGGATAGATAATACACCGGCGCTGAACTTTGAAGGCCTTTCCTTCCTCTTCCCGCCGACCGTAAGCCGTAATCGACAACTTGTCCAATGGCTGCAATATAAAGCAACAGAGGCTCTTTGCTGATTGGAGCAGCAAGCACCGGCTGGGTGGAGAGCGAGCTTTTAGTTCGCAAACGCTGCATCAGCTTCGAGTCCACTCGAATTTGTCGCCTTCTTCATCAATCGGTAAAGAGGTAATGCCTTTTCACCGAGTCGTGAGATGAATCGACTTAAAGCGCCAAGCATCCAAGAAGCTTACGGGCGTCGTGCACTCGCAGCAGGCGTTTCATTCGGAGAATAGTGCCGATCTTCTCGGGTTAGCGCCGATCCTCGCCGAAACGAAAACCGAGTAATTTTCCACCAGAACTCCGAATGTGCACTTTGACGGATTGAGCTTGATATCGCATCTTCCGAGGTTGGCAAATGTTTGGCGAGGTCGAGCAAGCAGGTCGGAACCTTTTCGCGACTTAACGACGATATCATCCATATACGCTTCCACATTCCGACTGATTTGAGTGAGAAGACACTTCAATCATTCGCATAAATGTGGCTCCGGCATTCTTGAGGCGAATGGCATGGTGATATAGCGAAGCACCAATGGAGTGATGAAAGCTGTTTTTATTTCATCGGGTCCATCTGACGGATCTGATGATACCCGGAATATGCATCTAGAAAAGACAATCTCTCACATCCCGCGGTCGAGTCAACAATTTGATCTATGCGGGGGAGAGGAAAATGATCCTTCGGGCAGGCCCGATTGATGTGCTTAAAATCAATGCACATGCGGAGTGAGTTATCTTTCTTGGGAACCATGACGACATTAGCTAGCCACTCGGAGTGGTATATTTCTCGAATAAATCCTGCCGTCAACAGTCGAGCCACTTCTTCACCAATAGCCTTTCTCTTACGGGCGGCGGACCGCCAAGATGCTCTTTGACTGCTTTGCGACTTGTCGACTGGGGCGATGCTCGGCCAGTTCCGAACACCTTGCATGTCACCGGCTTCCATGCGAAATGTCCCGCTTCTCACGGAGGAACTGGATGAGCGCTTCTTCCTATTTCGAGTCGAGTGTTGTGGAGATGTGGGTCGGGCTGCATTGGGATCGGTCGGATGAATATGGATCGCTTCTCACCGAACGGTCAAATGCGACTCTGTTGTTGGCTTCTTGGATCGTAACAAGTCACTTTCGGATCTGCGGTTTGCATGTATTCGTCGAATTCGACCGCTGTCACTTGGGAGTCGGCAATCTTGAGCCCTTCCGAAAGCACTCTTCGCCTTCTTCCGATCGCGGTGGCAAGATGATCACTCCCTTTGGACTGGCATTTTCAGTTTGAGGTACACGTAGCATGGTCCAGCCATGAATCGTGCATAGGCGGCCTCCCAAAATGGCGTGGTATGCACTCTGAAAATCCACAACCTCAAAGGTCAACTTTTCTTTGCGAAAGTGCTTGGAATCACCAAAGACCACGCCCGAGGCTATTTGGCCGAGTGAGTTGGCCTTCTTCCTGGTATGACTCGTGGAAACTCATATTGTTTGGCGCTCAATCGGGACATCGGAATGCCCATCCCTTTCAATGTATCCGCATATAACAAATTCAGCCCACTACCACCATCCATCAAGACTTTTGTCGATCGAGTGCCTTCGACAACCGGATCGACCACTAACGCCGCCCGGGAGTGGCAATGTGAGTCGGGTGATCGATTGGTCGAATGTGATGGGTGTCTGGGACCACTTCACATAACTTGGCTTTACTGGGCAACCATATTCACCTCCCGTTGATGACTTTCGATCGACTTTTGCTTTCCACATCCGCCAAGATCATCGAGTGGAGTTGACATGCGGTATTCCTCCTCACTTTGTCCTCTTTGTCTCCGCCTTGTGCGGCTCCTTCTCCTTGTCCTTAGACTATTTTCCTGGCTTCCGCTGGATCGAGAGTCGACATCAAGCGAGTGGTGTGCTTCGGTAAATAATGTTGCCCTCTTCATCCTTCTTCGTGTGAATATGGCATGGCATATCCATCACGCCATTTCCTTCTTTATCTTTCACTTTCTTGGATTCTAGGATCCTTTGGGCTTCCCTTGAACTTCCCTGAGTCACGCGGTGGCCTCTCCGAGCTGCTGGCTCGGCTTTGCGCTCGCTTCCGATTGAATTGCCCTTCTCCGACCGACTTGGCTTGTATTTACCGCTTGTAGTCGGTCTTCTTCCTCGCCATTAGGCGTGTTGCTAGCAATCTCCATCATTCGACTCGTGGTCATGTCCCCGTTCGACCAAACTTCAGACTCAATTCTCTGCTTTTGACGCCATCCTTGAAGGCGCAAACCGCTGATGGTCGGACACATTTTCACAGATGGTGCAAGGTAATCCACCTCTGAATGTACTCTCGGAGAGTTTCGTTGGTCTTCGCACACAAACTTGCAGCTCACAAACCAGCCGGTCGCTTGCAAGTCCCTTCAAAGTCTGATGAATACTCGGACAAATCTTCCCAAGTATATATATTCTTTGTGAGGTAACCGATTCAGCCATGCTCGCGTAACCTTCCAACATGAGGGGCAAATGCTTCATGGCCACCTCATCATTCCCACCACCAATCTGAACAGCCACTCGGTAATCCTCAAGCCAAGTTTCGTGCTTGGATTCCCCGATGAACTTGTCGACTCTGCTGCCAATCTGAAATTGGGGGATCATCATGGCTCGATAGCCTGCTAAAACACTCGACCGAGACATGCACTCGATGCTGCTGGTGGGTGCATCCTCTCGGTCCGCCTCGATGGGCTCTGTTCCGGTCGACCAAGCCTTGCACGATAATGGACCGCGTCAAAGCTCGGTTCCACAGGGTCGACCGGAACTCTTCGCCTGATCAAGCTGTCGTCATCATCTTGCCACCGAGGAGCGTACGACCCTTCCCTCGGAGGGGAAAGGGTTACTCGACGCCTGTCGTCTCGGTCGAATTGGTCTCCGTGCTGCTCTCGCCGGTTGTCGCGCCCTTCTCGCCGCAGAGGCGATCTGGGGCTGTGAGCCGACTGGACAGTGTTCGCAGCGACGGATCGATCGGAATCTGTTCTTGCGCGATCGCGACACGGCTGAGTTCTGGTCTCCGGCCGCTCGGAGTAGATCTCTGATCTGCTGCAAGCCTCTCCCAGCTTCCGACTGGGACGGCTGGATAGACTCTGCTATACGAGTTGCAGCTGCTAAATTCTGGACTGGTGTGCGGTATACCTGAGTCGGTGGGAAGAGTCGACGCCGACCGCTTCGGGATTCGTTGCCAAGACGCTGCCGAAAGTGCTCGCTGAAGATTCTCCAGGCGAGCGCGTTCAGCCACATTGGCCAAACGTGCTTCCTCTAAGGCGCGAGCCTCAAGGGTTTCTCCGGCGATGGGAGTATGAAGTGCATCCATGTTCCTGCGACGAAGCTCTTCTCTCTGCAGAGAGTCGAGTGTCTCGGGCTGGTACTCTTCGTGTTCTTGCACGGGGTCTCCTCCTCCGGCGGCCCCACCGCCGTGGGCGGCCGGAGGATCGCGAGGGCCGTCGACCATGAGGATCTCCGCCGCCGGATCATCGCTATCACACTCGGATGCAGCTCTCACGAGCCGGTCGACGATCGATCAAAGCCAGAGGGATTCGTCTGGCTCGATGGCCGCGACTTGGGCGGTGGCTGTCTGACGAGCCACCGCGTGTTTCACCCACCGCTGGAGCCTCGACCGACCAGAACGCTTGCGTTGGTGGGAGACTGGGCGGGCGACCGATAGGGGAGTCGACCGATACGGGGTCGACGGTTGCCGCAGCAAAACGCCGCGAACACATGCGCGAAAGTGTGTCGCCCCGCGGACGGGGAGCGCCTCGATGTCAAGTGGAGCCTCCTGGAGCCATGCGGAGTCGTCGGCGACAAAAGTGAGAGCACCGAGACGGATCTCGCGCCCCTCAACCAAAACTCCAGCAGTCATCGTGATGAAGGTACTCGGAAGTACTGCAACTCCTCCGCAAATCGCTAAAACACCGGCCCCACGGTGGGCGCCAACTGTCGTGGTTCTAAGTCTGACAGTAGAAGTAGGGGTAGGTAAAGAGAGGCGATGTCCTAGCTATGGAGTAGTTGTGAAGACAAGTAATGTACGAGTTCAGGCCCTTCTCGGAGGAAGTAACAGCCCTACGTCTCGGAGCCCTGAGGCGGTCGAGTGGATTATGGATATGAGTATTACAAGAATGCGAACCCCTCTACCTGTGGAGGAGGGTGGCTTATATAGAGTGCGCCAGGATCCCAGCCAGCCCACGTATTGGAGAGGTTAAAGTACATTAAGTCTGGGGCGTTACTGGTAACGCCCCTCATAAAGCGTCTTAACTATCATTAAGTCTATTCAATGGCAAGCCGTTGTGCTGCGGAGTGCCTTCTGACCTTCTGATGGTCGAGTGAGTCTTCATGGTCGAGTGAGTCTTCCATGGTCGAGTCCTTCCAGTCAGTCGAGTGGGTTCCTCTTTGGTCGACTGGAAGATGATCTCTTCTGAGAGTGTCCTTGGGTAGGACGTTTAGGTCAGGCCTATGACCCTACCCTAGGTATATGAATCCATCAACATCCGTAGGTACTTGTCCCACGAATCAGTGGCCGTGCCACATGCAAGCGTCCACGATGCGGTTGTGCACTTCTAGTAACCATAGAACCCAATCCTTCCCATGGCGTCCTTCATCAAGATGAAGTAGTCATCAAAAGAATTGACGCCATGGTAGATACGATCGAAGACATTTTTGCGCATTTAAAAACACCGGCGAAAATTGTTGGCGAAGAGGACATCGGGGCCAAAATAGTCGTCCATCAGCGTCAATTGGTCGTGCGCCCTGTTGCATTTGAGCACTCGATGACCCTTGATCGATCCCTTGAAATAGTGTACATGTTCATATGCACTCTTTGCTTCTGCAAGCACCGCATGCATCATCGTCGTCTCATCCATGTAATCCTCCTCGTCGAGCGAATCGTCAGACGACTCAACATAGTGCTCGTATATGTACTCCATATTCGAATCCATTGCTTCAAAGAAGAAGGGACAAACAAATTTAGCTCGGGTAATTCATCAAACAGTAGCCGCGCGTGGTGAGAATCGTATGAGCGGATGGTACCTGCATGGCGGTCGGAGGAGAGGTGTGGAACGACGGCGGAGGAGAAGTGGCGTGGAGCCTAGGTGTACTGCTGGAGGTGACAAACTTGTCGAGTTCCGGTAGAGGTGTGGTGTGGCGGCTGGGGTGGTGGACCGGCGGCGAAGGCAAGAGAGAGAAAATTAAAGGACAGAAAATGGGAGGATGGAGGCGCGGGGTCCAGGAGGGGTTTTGGGTGGGGTGGGGTGTCGGGGTCCTACGTGGCTACTGTCTGGACTTCCGCAAAAACCCTCCTCCCCCTTCGATTTGTCTCAGATTTGCTCGAGAAAATATGTCTGGACAGCTCTGCGGACCAATACAGGCCCACGGATAAACACTTTCGCGGCAGTCCAGACGGTTGCTGAACGTTCCACTTTGAGGATGCCTTAGAGCTTATAAAAAAAACTCGAATACACACGAGTGTGCGTATTATATTTATAAAGAAGGGGTGGGTAAAGAACCCAAATGCACATGAAATGGTTTTACATCATGAACTAAGCATGCCACATCTACTACTCCTCGAGGAGGAGGGGCCTAAGCTTACTACTCACGTCGCGCCCACCTAGCTAGCTCTGCAGCAACGCCATTCCAATCTCCCTTGAGCAAGCCCGCCGTACACCAAGCATTTCCTTCTTCCACAATTTGCATGATGAGCCCAATGAGCGAGGGCGAAGCGCCATTGAAGACGATCGCATTGCAGTGTTTCCACATCTCTCAAAGTACCAAGGTGATGAGGACATGCATGTTCTTTGGCTTGTCCGCGCACCAATCCACCAAGGTTTCGTGCCCCTCCGGAGTCCAAGCCGGCTTGCCAATCGTGGTACATAGTGTTCTCCAGATCGTCCGCGCAAAGACACATGTTAGCTCGATGTGATCCAAATTCTCTTCCTGTTGGTCGCAGAACGGGCAGGCATCCGGGTGTGGTCGGCCTCGTCGAGCTAGACGATCTGCTGTCCAGCATCGGTTTTTCATTGCGAGCCAGAGGAAGAAGAGACAGCGTAATGGTGCCTTGGATTTCCACGTGAATTGAGCTGTAATAGACACCTCACGCCCTGCAAACCTTGCCGCATAGACGTGGTAAGACGTGCCTGACCCTACCAGCCCAGAGCCTTCCATATTCATGCATGCAGGCATGCTAGTTGTCCAACGTTGAAGGAATGGTCGATCATCTTGTCTCAATTTGGAAGATATGATATGCATGGGCGACGATGATGCAGCACATGCACCGCTGCTTCTTCCATCCTTTTTGTTGGGCATTTTTGGGTGGAAACCGTTTGTTTTCCTTCCTGTTGGACGCATAAGATTCCTGCTTTTGCGAGATGAGGTTGCGCATGTGACATATGCTCCCACATTCCAGAGTGCATGCACACCTCTCTCACGTTTTCAGCGAAATTGGCCATGGACTCGTGGCAGCTGGTCATTCATGCCTGGCTCTTCTTTGTGCATGCATATCAGGATAAGCCTGCAGGCACAACGCATCACGCATGCAATGCAAAGGCAAAACGAAGTGGCATACATACATACATGCGCACACGCATACATTCTGCCTGGTCGAGAGGTCGGTGGTGAGTCGATGGTGAGGTGTAGTGGGGTGGGGTGTCTCGGACGGACGCATGGACCGTGTCACCGCGTGTCCTTGCCTCCCCATCCGAGCACTACACGTGCGTGCGTGCGTAGGGGCCGGTCATGAACGAATTCCTGGGCGCGCCCGGCCGAGTTAAGCGTACCCAGGCCCAACCTAGTAGTAGCGGCTAGCAGCTGGTGCCACAGCTACTGCGCCCCTAGAGGTGTCTCGCTCCATCGTCATCGTTTTCAAGTACGCCGGTACACTTATTCGACACAGGGAAAAGGGGTGCCGGGCACATTCAATACCCGGCAAAAAGTACTCCGTTAGATTCATGTGCCCGATCTCACTGTTTCGGGCCGTGTTTGGAAACCCTGAACTTTCAGAATTTCGCTGAGATTATATGCTGTCTTTGATGCAAATTCCTGCACGCAGCTGTGTAGGTTTTGCTAGTAAGTTGAGTTTGTCAAAAAGGAAAAACACCTCTTTTTGTGATGCACCAAATGATACACTCACTAGGAAAATATAATATACTCTATTTATACCCGACGGCGTGGTTTTCTTTGGTGCTTTGTCCATGAGTCTCTAGGGCTCGACTAGGCGGCCTTGGACCCTGCTTGCTGGGTTTCTTCAAACCCGAGCCAAAAAAACTAGGACAAGACGCCTCTTCCGATCTGTGTTGGTGGTGTTGGCTTGGGTCCTATGGACGACGCGCAATAAGATGATTATTGAGCGAGTTCTTTTACGACGGACCTCTGACTCTTTTCAAATTTCTGGACTCAGCATTGACACCCACTATCTAGGCAGGATGATGGACGGGATGATTGTAGCAGCGCCGCCTTGCCTCGTCTCAGAGTATCTGATCTACCGGCCACTTGGAGGCCTTATTTTCATTTAGACATTTGTGTAGTTGCCCCGAAAGACATTTGTTATTTGCATTGTTGTATGGACTCCGTGATTATTTTAGTTATAAACCGGGGCAAAAGACCGTTCCCCAAAAAATTATGAGGTACTCCCTCCGTAAATTAATATAAGAGCGTTTAGATCATTAAAATTTTAGATCACTGTTGGAGTAGTAGGTGTTTGATGCAGTATGCAAGAGTACTGTAGAGGAAGAAATGGTTATGGCGATGCGGAGGCGACACCGTGGCAGACGGACGAACGGTCGGACTTTCACGATTTCCCCAATAGTTGTGTTCCTCCGTGCGATGGCGATCGATGCATGGGACGGAACAGTGATGAGCTAGTTATTACGTACTACTCGGCCGGCCGGCTAGGTTAGCTGTAGCTTAATAGGTGGGTCGGTGGATGGAGGAGGAGGATCGACCGGGCCGGGCCAGCACCGCCGGCGGTACAAGGTAGGTGGATCGATCATCATGCATGCATTCCCTGGGTTCCGGTCGAGCTGTCTCTATTATGCGAAATCTACAGGCAACCGGATCTGGGCCGGGGGTGGCGTGGTGCCGTGCGCCTGCATCTGCATGCATGCATGCATGCCGATCGATCGAGGCCACGCAGGCAGGCCGGTGCAGGAGCAGGACCATCCTAGCTAGTGCGTAGCGTAGCTGGTAGCCCTTTGCCGCACCTAGCTATACCCCCACGATCATGCATGCCGGGATCGAATCGATCGTGGCCGCGTTCCGACGTGTCGGGCGCCGGCGTCGTGCGCGCGGTCCATCGGTCGGCATGCAGCCGCACTACGTGGCAATGGCACGGGCGCGCACGACCGGGCACGCGCGCGCGCCCCGGGCGCGGCTCCCCCACGGCAACGGCCGCATTCATATTGCTCGTACATACGTGTGTGCTACGCGTGATGCGCGCGCGAGCGCGACCTCACCCGCGGCTTGAGTGTGCTGCTTGGTCTCCGTGTGTGTGTTCTTGGATCGGCGTCTCGTCTTTTTCTTTTTCTTTTGATGAGAAGAATGGATCGGCGTCTCGTCGTCGTCGCCGCCGCCGCCCCCGTGGTCGTAGTTGCACTTGCCTAGCTAGCCAGCGAGATAGGCCTCTTCGCCTTTGAATTTGCCTCCCGTGCTCGCGACCAAGATAGCATCCGTCCGTCTCCGGTCTCCCTGATCCTGCCATGAGGTCATTGTTGCATACGTACGAACCGTGTGGAGAAAATGTATCTGAATTTCTTACCGACTAAAGCGCGCGGGAGAAGAAAAAGAGGAGCCGTTCTTCTTCCTCTTGCGACAGATCTCGCCATATATCTTCAGGCCCAGGGTCAGTCGTTCTTTAACGCAACGCACGCAGCTTATCCGAGAAGATATCACGAGCTCACCTCCAGCGTGTTGCTGTCAGCGTTGTTTCCAACCAATTACTAGTCTTCGGTAATTATCTATAAAATGATTTGCAATAAGTCGTCCTGATAGTTTGACCTTACTGAACCTGCATAGCTCCGGCCCTCTTCTTATCCATTGTTGTCGAAGTCGTCAGTGAGGGATCAACTGAAAAATCAGCTCGATTCACCGTGCACGCTTCGCCCACGAGTATAAAAATAAAATATAATACACATATTTCTTGACTTTTTTAGAAATCTCGGGAAAACTAACTTTAACCAAGGATCGGTCCAACCATGTGTCCATGTTGATTATCTGATACAAAATGAAGAATGCATTTTTTTATAAGAATACCATGGTATCCACTTTATACGACATAATCAACACATTATTTAGACAAAATATTTTTTATCATAAGACATACCACAGAGAACGTGTGTGCCCTATTCCCTCCGCGAATAAGTGTACTTCTATCTTTTGTCATAAGTGAAAGTTTTAAATTTTGACCAACTATATAGAAAAGACTTGTAACATATATGACATCAAATTAGTATATTATGAATGTACATTTTAAAATGTGATACTAATTTAGTGCCATAAATGCTGCTACATTTTCCTATAAAATTGGTCAAAGTTTTAAAATTTCGAGTTAGGATAAAATCTAAATGTACACTTATTCACGGACGAACGGAGTATATTTTTGGGCGGATGGAGTAATCTTTTTCACGAATATGCAAAGCTTGCGGTTCATTTATAAAAGAAGTGAGAATGAGCACATAGGGGGGCAGAATATACAAAACAATCGCAAGATGGTGTGAGTATGATGCTCGGAGAAGAGAAACATGGGATGTAGCGAGGGGTGCAACACAACGAGATGCCTCAAAACTCCAAATCCAACACCGTTGACACCGCGAGCCACCAAGATGACGCATTGATGAAGGGAACAATGTTGCGACGTTGTTGCCATTCGATTCGAAGAATCAGACCTAGGGTTTTCCCCAGTGCTCGAACAGGGGCACAGAAAGAAGCACATGATAGCACCTTCAAGAAGGGGATGACACCCGTAGGCGGCGTCGTTGCCAACCGTTAGGAGGGATAGAGGGGGAGATATCATTGATTATTTTATTTAGCATATCGGGCGGTTTATATAGAGTACAAGGCTTGGGGGCAAGAACCCTCTTCTAGAGACAAGGCATGAGATGATTGACACCCCCCGGCAGTCGTAGCGGTAGCGTCGCAGTCAACAGGAGCGTCGCGGACGTTCAGACTGTTGAGAATAGCAACCGATGGGCTGACATCCCCCCGCAGTCGCAGCGGGAGCGTCGTGGATGGTGTCGCGGACATGTGGACTGTAGAGGAGGCCGACGAGTTTCTCAAGTGAGGTGATAGCCCTTTGTGCCGATGTCGATGTAGCCGAGAGTGTACGGTGGTGTAGTCATGGTCGAGGTAGCCGTGCGAGGGACGCCGTGGTCGATGTCGAGTTGGGATGGCCGGTGTCGAGGTAGTTACTATGGACCGGGAGGAAGAGTGGCGGCGGCGGCGGCTTGAGGAGGCGGTGGCGGCTAGGTTGAGCACGGTGATAGTGCTCGAAACAGGCGAGAAGGAACCCGACATCATGATGAAGACCAGCGTGGACGGTGGCATTCCCGCAGCTAGGAAGGCAGCTTGGCACATACCACACAGAAGTCAATGCGCATGCATGGCGACGTGGGCGGCATGCTGCAACGCTTTGGACCGAAGGGGCGACGTAGAGGCAGCGAGTGGGTCAGTGCAACGACGGGGAAGACCTCAGAGCAGCAGCAGGGACCGCGTGCCATGCTCGCTATGACCCGATTGGGCGACGCAGCGGTAGCGCGAGGGTCAGTGCAGCCACGGGGACAACCTTAGGGCGGCGGTGGACCGCGGGCCGCGGTACTACGGCTCGAAGGGGCGACGCAGCGGCAACACGTGGGTAGGTGCAGCCGCAGGGAGAACCACAGGGCGGTGGCATGGTCTGCGTGCCACGCTCGCTACAACCTGATGGGGTGATAGAGCGGTAGCGCGAGGGTCGATGCAGCCATGGAGACGGCCTGTAGCGGACGGCCTCAGGGCGGGGGTGGATCATGGGCCGTGGCACTATGGTCCGAAGGGGCAACGCAGTGGTAGCGTGAGGATCGGTGCAGCCACCGGAGAACCACGGGGCGGCGGCTCTGCAGCCCAACGAGGCGACGCAGCGGCAGCCCATTGCTCAGTCGATGGAGGGTGCGCTGTAGTCGAGACAGGGCGGCGATGAACAACGCAGACCGACGGACGGACAAACGCGCGGATGACGGCCGTGATGGACCACCACATCGCGCGAGGTCGCGGTTCAAAGAATAGACCGGGTGGTCATGCCGGTGTTGCATTAGAGGTGCGTGGGGTCGGCGATGGCGACGGGCTACGCAAACCAATCTTAGATCGGCCAAAAAGGAAAACGCCAACCAATGCGACCGACTGGAGAGAGAATTGGTGTAATGCGGACGGGTATTTTGCCTTGGCCTATGTTTGAGCAACAACACGGTTGTCAGATCATGATTCAGAGTGAAGGTTGGGACGTTGGCTCGAACTGGCACTTCAGGAGGGGGAGCAATGCCTATCACCGAAGAAGAAGGTGAAAGTGTGCTCGGCTGGACGAGCGAGCTCTAGATTTGGCGGGGGAAGGACGGGTCATGGAGGTGGACTTGGTAGGAGAGGTGGTATGGCATGTGTGGCACAGGAGATGAAGGCGGCAACAGATTGAGGGAAGGCAGAACCATATCCCAGGCAAGAGCCGCCAGGACGCTGGCGAGCTAGAGAAGTTGGAGGAACGCAACTTCAAGAATGTCGGCACCCGAGCCGAACCAACAAGGAAGTCGCCACAGAATCATTCATGCACCGCATCGCTGGGCCGGCGCAACAACTGGCGCTGACAGGACAGAGGTACCCCAACCGTCGAACTAGAGGAGAGGCCAACCCAAGCCGGGTAGGAAGACACCCAGGGAGGAAGAGCTCGAAGAAGAGAAGCACCTGGGGTAGAGCACCATCGGAAGGCTGAACGTAGAAGGAGTCTCGTCCCCTCGTCAAAGCCGCTGTGCCCTGTCCAGCTGCGGGAGCCGCGCCATCGTGGGTTCACGTGCCACAGCGCGCATCACACGGAAACGCCCCACTGCCGTCATCCTAGGAACTAGCACGGCTTCTCCGGAAAGCCCTCCGACAACAATGATGTGGGAGGAGGAGGAGGGGCTGGCGGCAGCAGCTAGGGTTTCCTCCGCGTGCCTGGGGACGAGAGGTCGCCCCGTCAAACTAGATAGCTATTGCATTCCCCAAAAAGAGGATACTTGTCAGATGAAGTAATCAATACTTTGGATACCAGTGAGCTCTTGTTCCATGTTTAGACATTGAACCGGAGAAAAACAAAATGAAAATGAATTAACATACATATGGGTAATTCCACTTTTTCTGCGAGCAAAGTAAATTCTACTTTAACTCAAAATTGGCGCTGATGTGTGATTTTTTATAGGAAACGCCGCTATGTGATGGATTGATGAAAAGTTAATTGCTGGTGACACATTTGACCACATCTAAGCATCAAGTTTTGATTTTAGTTGGATGTAAATCAAGTGCCTAATAGGGGCTTCCACACAAACTTCAATGGATACACTTGTAAAAATTGTCTTGTCAAACATATCGTGTAAATAACCTGCACCGTTCGCGATGTCTCTGTCAACAAATAAATACCTTCTCGCCATCTAGTCAACTTGATAGGTAAGACAAACATGTTGGGATAAAAAAAGTTGGTAAATCTGGCTCAAAAGAATTAACTTGGGTGCTTAAATTGTGTTTCTATGTGATAAATAAATTATATCATTTTTAACACAGTACAATCACATACGCTCACCCTACCCCCTATTAGCACCTCTGAATAAACATCACTGGAAGCCTGCAATAAATCCATGAAAATGTGAGCACTGATGCCATGCCTGGGAGTTTAACCATGGGGACGAGAGGTCGCCCCACAAACTAGATAGCTATTGGATTTCCCAAAAAGAGGGTACTTGTCAGATGAAGTAATCAATACTTTGGATACCATTGTAAAAGTGCAACTAATCCCTGGGTGATTTTAGTAATTCTTAACAACATATAGCTCATTAAACTAATACTCTTTCAAGATGATCATTTCAGAAAGTTCAATGATTGGCATGGCATGGACTAGAGATGTGGACCCCTCAAAATGCTAAGGACATATATTGGCAAAAGCTCAAGACTCTACATTTTCGTTTTAGTGATCCAAGATCACATTGAGTCCATAGGAAAAGCTAATACTATTAAAAGGGGATGAGGTGTTGCTTAATGGCTTACTTGCTCAAAATGCTTAGTGATATGCTCCAAAAGCCCTGAACCACTTTCTCATTTCCACGTATGTCCTAAACCTAAAAGTCAAAGTCGTCCCCACCGATTTGATCTATCTGGTGCACCGAGTTCATTTGACATAGCCACTGCCATAAACCCTAATCAGTTCGGTCTCACCGATACGGATCTTGGTCTCACCGAGATAGGATTGCAAACTCTGTATTTCCCTTCGTAACGTTTCGGTCTAACCGAAATGAGAGATCGGTACCACCAAGTTCGAAATGCAAACTCTCTGTTTCTTTTTCGTAACGTTTCGGTCTCACCGAAATGAGCTTCCGGTCCCACCGAGTTTGCCTGACCAACTCCCTGGTTGCCTATTACTGAAATCGGTCCCACCAAGTTCATGTGATCGGTCTCACTGAGATCAAGTTTTGCCCTAACCCTAGCACATCGGTCCCACCAAGTTCATGTGATCGGTCTCATCGAGATCAAGTTATGTCCTAATCCTAGCACGTCGGTCCCACCAAAAAGCCTAACGTTCATATTTTGAACTGAATCGGTCTGACCGAGTTTCACTATTCGGTCTCACTAAGTTTGAGAATTTGTGTATAACAGTTAGATTTTGTGTGGAGGCTATATATACCCCTCCACCCATTCTCCACCCATACGCAAACTTCAATTGCCTTCAATGAATACAATTGTAAAAATTGCCTCGTCAAACATATCGCGTAAATAACCTGCACCACAGGCGATGTCTCTATCAACTAATAAATACCTCCTCGCCCACTAGTCAGCTTGACACCTAAGACACACATGTTGGGATAAAAAAAGTCGGTAAATCTGGCTCAAAAGAATTAGTTTGGGTGCTTAAATTGTGTTTGTATGTGCTAAAATAAAATAAATCATTTTTTAACACCGTACAATCACATACGCTCACCCTATCCCCTATTAGCACCTCTGAATAAACATCGCTGGAAGCCTGCAATAAATCCATGAAAATGTGAGCACTGATACCATGCCTAGGATTTGAACCCTGGGGAGAAGAGGTCGCCCCTCAAACTAGATAGCTATTGCATTTCCCAAAAAGAGGGTACTTGTCAGATGAAGTAATCGATACTTTGGATACCACTGAGCTCTTGTTCCATGTTTAGACATTGAACCGGAGAAAAATGAAATGAAATGAATGAACATACATATGGGTAATTCCACTTTTTCTGCGAGCAAAGAAAATTCCACTTTAACTCAAAATTGTCGCTGCTATGTGATTTTTTTTGAGGAAACGCTGCTATGTGATGGATTGACCAAAAGTTAGTTGTTGGTGACACATTGACCACATCTGAGCATCAAGTTTTGATTTTAGTTGGATGTAAATCAAGTGCTTAATAGGGGCTTCCACGCAAACTTCAATGAATACAATTGTAAAAATTGCCTCGTCAAGCATATCATGTAAATAACCTGCACCACAGGCGATGTCTCTGTCAACAAATAAATATCTTCTCGCCATCTAGTTAGCTTGACAGGTAAGACAAACATGTTGGGATAAAAAAAGTAGGTAAATCTAGCTCAAAAGAATTAACTTGGTGTAACGCCCCAGATTTGATGCGCCAGGTGCCCGCCAGTTATTCGCTGTTGTTGCCATGTCATTTGTTTGCGTGTTGCATTTTATCGTGTCATCATGTGCATCTCATTTTGCATACGTGTTCGTTTCATGCATCCGAACATTTTCCCCGTTGTCCGTTTTGCAATCCGGCACTCCTATGTCCCCCGGCGCCCCCTTTTGCCTCTTTTCGTGTGCGGGTGTTAAACATTCTCGGAATGGACCGAGGTTTGCCAAGCGGCCTTGGTATAGCACCGGTAGACCGCCTGTCAAGTTTCATGTCATTCGGAGGTCGTTTGATACTCCAATGGTTAACCGGGTAACTGCGAAGGCCTCTTGTGTGTTGCAGCCCAACACCCCTTCAAAAGTGGCCCAAAACCCAGCAAACTCCCCTCCATGCTCTCGGTTGTTCGACCACGATCGTGTGGGCGAAAACCGCACTCCATTTGGACTCTCCTAGCTTTCTCTACCTATAAATTAGTCCCCTCCCCCCGAAATTGCGGTCCAAACCCTAGATCCATCCCTTCCGCGCCGCCGGACATGTCCGCCCGGCGACCGGACGTGTCCGCCCCGCTCCCCGTCAATCGCGGCCTGCCGCGTAGGCTCCGCCGCCGCCCGCCCGCGCCCACAGCGGCAGACCCGCCCGGCCCCGCCGCCGCTCGTCCACCGGCCGCGTCGCCGCGCCGCCCAAGACGCCTCCCGAGCCGCCCGCGCCTCGCGGCCAGCCCTCCTCCCGCCGATCGCCGCCTCCCGCCGTCGCAGACTGGTCCCGCGCCGCCCGTCCGCCTCAAGACTGGCCCGCTCCTCCGCCGTCCGCGAGCTCCGCTGCCTGGCCCCTGACCTCGCCTCCGCCGACCCGTCGCTCCTCCGCCCTGCCGCCCGCTGCTCCGGCCGGATCCGGCCAGATCCGGTCCGGCCCGGCCTCGCCAGCGTCCTCCCCGGCCCTCCGGCCATCTTCTTCTCCATCTCCGGCGAGATCCGCCGCCACCTCGCCGCAGTTGACTTTGTCCCCGGGGTGAGAAAATCTGCAAGTCCCGAAATATTTTGCATAATCATGCCATGTTCATCGCATCATAACTTGCTACATACTGCTCCGTTTCATGCGTGTAATATGTCAAATTGTTAGTCTCGATGAGTACTTCATTTCGTTCCATTGCATAAGTTTCTTTTGAGCTCATCTTGATGCCCGAAATGCTATTGGAAGAGTGCATGTTGATGTTAATCTGCTGGAACTGTTATAACATGCTCATTTGTCATTTTTGCCATGTTTGATGTGTGCATCCTATGAGGTTGATGTCTACATGTGTTTTGATCTATGCCATGCCATCTTTCTAGGGGTGCCATCCATGTATTTTTGTGAGTTGTGTGCTGAGTGCATCAAGCTTGCTAAGTAGGGTACTTGCGGTTGCTGTTTTGCTAGGCTGATTCTGTTATATTTTGTTGCTATGTTAACATGCTCCTACTAGTTATTCTATGCTTAATCTGAAGATGTTCACTAAGGACGTTTTGTTATACACGTCTTGCTCTATCCATTCATGCCCCTGGTTGCATTTATAGCCTGCTGTATCATGTTGTTATCTTGCTCCAAACTTGCTAAATAATGTTGCTGTCAGCCTGTTAACTTTAAGTTCAGTTTTACCATGAGCTTTTTTAGTGATCCATGCACCCTATGAACTTTCTCTTGCCATGCTTAGCTTCATAAACATGTATTCTTACTGTTGGTTGCCTTTTGATGCCATGTATTGCTTTGTGGTGAGTGGTTCAAGATCACCAACATGCCTACTTATCGTTGTTCCTGCCATGTATTGAATCTGTCATATAACTTGCCATGTTTACATGGGTGCCATCATATCTTCTGATCCTTTTTAGCTCATGGTCAGTAAGGGTATTTTGTTCTATGCAATTAGTAAATTCATTTCATGCCTTTGTTTGCCATGATACGTTCCTGTAACATGTTGTTTGATAGCTCTAAACGTTGCAACCTGATGTTATTTCTGCTAATGACTGAAACTGTTATTATTTGCAATCTTCCCATGTCCTTTTGAGCATGTTCTAGTCTTTTCTGGAGATAGCTCAGTGTTCATGTTTTGTTATGCTTTACCTGTACATCATGCCCATGCCTTTTGTTATTACGTTGAGATGCTGTAGCTTATTGTTTTGATGCTTGGAATATGCCTAGTTGATGTTATGGACAGATTGTTGTCATATCTTGTATAGTGTATGTGTTGCACCGTTGCTCCGTTTTGAGTGTGCTTTATATGAAACTTGCTTGATTTTGCATGTAGTTTCATATTATCATGTTGCATCCTTGTTTTGGGGTGTTTGCTTTATGTTTGTATGCATTTTGTATCAATGCCATGCTTATCTTGTTTTGCTCATATCTTCTAGGCCCTAGCTCCGAATTAAATGAACTTTATATGTAACTTGACTAGAATCTCGTGTAGATCATCTTGGTGCATCTTAACTTGCTGTTTAACAACTTGAACATAAGGTTTGTTCAGATCTGGACCCATTTCGAAATTTGCATATGAGGACTTACCGGAATTGTTATATGTTGTTCCGGCCTCATTTAAACTTGCCTTGATGTGTTGTTCTTGTTTGCATCATCTCTTGCCATGAGTAGCTTCATGTAGTCTTGTCATGCATCATACTTGGTTGTGCATTATGTCTTGTCTATTTGTGGTGTGTTTACCGTGTTGTGTGCTTCTTCTCGATAGTTCCCGTTTCGTTGCGATCGTGAGGATTCATTTGTCTACGCTTGGTTCGTCTTCGTGGCTCCATCTTCTTCATGGACTCGTTCTTCTTCCTTGCGGGATTTCAGGCAAGATGGCCGCTACCCTGGATCTCACTACTATCATTGCTATGCTAGTTGCTTCGTTCTATCGCTTTGCTGCGCTACCTATCATTTGCTCTTCAAGCCTCCCAATTTGCCATGTCAGCCTCTAACCTTTGTCACCCTTCCTAGCAAACCGTTGTTTGGCTATGTTACCGCTTTGATCAGCCCCTCTTATAGCGTTGCTAGTTGTAGGTGAAGTTGAAGATTTCTCCATGGTGGACAGGGTTATGTTGGGATATCACAATATCTCTTATTTAATTAATGCATCTATATATTTGGTAAAGGGTGGAAGGCTCGGCCTTATGCCTGGTGTTTTGTTCCACTCTTGCCGCCCTAGTTTCCGTCATACCGGTATTATGTTCCCGGATTTTATGTTCTTACGCGGTCGGGTGATTTATGGGACCCCCGACAGTTCGCTTTGAATAAAACTCCTCCAGCAAGGCCCAACCTTGGTTTTACCATTTGCCTCACCATCACCTACTTTTCCCTTGGGAGTAATTAACCCAAGGGTCATCTTTACTATAGCCCCCCCGGGCCAGTGCTTGTCTAAGTGTTGGTCCAAACTGAGCAGCCTGCGGGGCCACCTCGAGGAAACTCGAAGTCTGGTTTTAATCGTAGCTTGACTTATCCGGTGTTGCCCTGAGAACGAGATATGTGCAGCTCCTATCGGGATGTCGGCGCATCGGGCGGCTTTGCTGGTCTTGTTTTACCATTGTCGAAATGTCTTGTAAACCGGGATTCCGAGACTGATCGGGTCTTCCCGGAGAAGGTATATCCTTCGCTGATCGCGAGAGCTTATCATGGGCTAAGTTGGGACACCCTGCAGGTATAAACTTTCGAGAGCCGTGCCCGCGGTTATGTGGCAGATGGGAATTTGTTAATGTCCGGTTGTAGATAACTTGACACCAGATCCGAATTAAAACGCATCAACCGTGTGTGTAGCCGTGATGGTCTCTTCTCGGCGGAGCCCGGGAAGTGAACACGGTTTTGGGTTATGTTTGACGTAAGTAGGAGTTCAGGATCACCTCTTGATCATTGCTAGCTTCACGACCATTCTGTTTGTTCTCTTCTCGCTCTTATTTGCATATGTTAGCCACCATATCATGCTTAGTCGCTGCTGCAACCTCACCAATTTACCCCTTCCTTTCCCTTTAAGCTTTGCTAGTCTTGATACCCATGGTAATGGGATCACTGAGTCCTCGTGGATCACAGATTACTACAACAACTGTTGCAGGTACATGTTATGCGATGATCTGGACGCGAGAGCGATGTTTGCTTGTTTGGAGTTCTTCTTCTGCTTCTTCTTCGATCAGGGGATAGGTTCCAGGTCGGTAGCCTGGGCTAGCAGGGTGGATGTCGTTTGAGTTTCTGTTTGTGTTCCATCCGTAGTCGGATGTTGCTCTTATGTAAGATGATGTTGTATTCGCGTGGCATTGTATGCCTCTTGTATGTATCCCCATCTATTATAATGTTGATGTAATGATATCCACCTTGCAAAAGTGTTTCAATATGCGGGTCTATCCTTGGTGGGACCTTCGAGTTCCTTTTGGATAGGGTCGCATATTGAGCGTGACACTTGGGTGCTTAAATTGTGTTTGTATGTGATAAAATAAAATAAATAATTTGTTAATACATTACAATCACATTCGCTCACCTTACCCCCTATTAGCACCTCTGAACAAACATCACCTGGAAGCCTGCAATAAATCCATGAAAATGTGAGCATGGGTGCCATGCCTAGGATTTGAACCCTGATGGGCTAGTTTCACCACAAAGAACCTAACCATCTGAGCTAATGCTTAGTTTGCAAACAAATTATATCTTGTTCAACCTATCCAAGTGTGAAAGACTCATAGTAGTACTACTTAAAAAAACCATTCTTATTTTCAAGGCAACACATGAGAGAGTAGGGTTCTTCTACAAAAAAACTAGATAGATAAGCCTCCTGGGCTTCACATTCAGAAAATATTACATCCTACAGGCCTAGATGCGGGCCTGATTTCCTCTCTAGTAATTCGCAGGGCGTCGACGCGGACAGTCCTGTTTATTACGCGGGTCGCTGGATATTGAGCAAACGCATACCCAGTAATTCGCTACACAGAGACATTGGGCCGACAAAAGTAGAAATTTCAGGGACAATCTCTATTCCGATTTTGGGAAGGTTCTAGAATTGAGAACCTTCCTGCATGAGTTTCTTTTTCTTTTATGTTTTTCTTTCAGTTTTTGCTAGTTTTAGAACTTTTTCATTTTTTCTTCTATTTTTCCTTTTCATTTCAAGAATAAATTTGGCAGTCTCGAGAATATGTTGAATTCTTGAAGGCTTTTCGTATTCAGGAACATTGTGAATGTTTTCTGAAATAATTTAACTTTTGACAAATCATGACATTTTTTGTATTCATGAACAATTTTTGGGATCACGAACATTTCCTGAGTTCTTGAACACTTTCCTAAACCGTGGAGATTTTATGAATTCACGAACATTTATTGAAATCATCAACATTTTCAACTACGTGAACACTTTTTGTATTGGTGAATATTTTTGAATTCATGAACATTTTATGAATTCACAAACTAGTATTGAAATCATGACTTTTTTATAATTCAGAACATTTTTCAAAACCAAGCACATTTTTTGAATTTACTAATAGTTTGTGAAATTGATATCATTTCTGATTTTTCAATTCAAAACATTTTTTTATTTTGGGGACAATTTGATAAATTTACGGGCATTTTTTGAAATCACTAACACTTTGATTTTGCAAACAATTTTTGAATTCACGAACAAAAGAGTATTCGCAAATATTTGTTGCTTCTATAGTTTTTTTTAATTTCAAACATTTTTCGTATTGACGGACAATTTTTGAAATTGTGAACAATTTTCTAATTTGTGAACTTTTGATATATTTATGAACATTTATTTAAATTCACTGCTATTTTATAAAATTATGACTATTTTAAAACTAAGAACATTTTATAATTCGCAAAAAATACAAATTCAAAAATATTATATATATTTTTTCGATATTTGCGAATTTCCTTAATTTTCTCTTGGAAAATAGAAAAAGCCGGAAAAAAGACAGAAACACAAAGATGAAGAAAAAAGGACCGCCCCCCCCCACACACACACACAGTGACGGCTCACAATGTGCGGGGAGTTATGAGTTTGCTCCCTTTACAGTGCACTGGTCGGGGAATGGGAGCTCTTCGTTCACGAATACAAATGGACCTTTCTATTGTTGTTTTTGAGCCAGTATTTTGTATTTGTTGCGCAGGCTACAAATCAACTTATTATTCGATGAAACTTTACAGGCATGTGCAGAACCCCTGTACGTATCCGTGCAAAAAAAATCAATTTTTTAAAACTTACAAATTGCATTTTTGAATTATTTTTTTAAATGTCAGGCTCCCAAGAGCCCGGTTAGGGCTGGAATTCGAGCCGAGTCGAGCTAGCTCGGCTCGACTCGCTAGAGCATGTTTCGTTAACGAGCTAGCTCGACTCGACTCGTTATTATAACGAGCTCAAATTCAAGATTGGCTCGACTCGTATAACTCGCGAGCTGGCTCGTTTAGCTTGTTAAGCTCGTTAAAGATGAAAATAAAAACCCCAAATATTGTAAAAATAATTATGTATATATTAAACATATATATCACTAAACAATAGTAATTTCCTTGTAGCGCATGAGTCTCCTATGCAGCTGGGCCTTCAATGGCTAGGCCTTGTGTTTTGTGCCTGGGACATAGGGTGATGAGTGGCTGATCTTTTTTTTGTATTGGGTGTGGTTGATCTTTTGTACCGAGCCTAACGAGTTACACGAGTACTCGTGAGATTGGCTCATTTAACTTGGTCTATAAACGATCTTAAACTAAAGCTCGGCTCGACTCGTTATTCTTCGAGTTCGAGTTGATTCGAGCCGAGTCACGAGCTACTCGTTTAGCTTGCGAGCTTCGAGCTTTTTTTCCAGCCCTAAGCCCAATCTACAAAAAACAGCTGTCCACAACCTCCCCCATCAGGACCGATTCACAGGCAACCCAATAACTTTATTTTTTTAATTGTGTTAAGAAATATACTTCACAGATGCATTTTTCAAATGTTGTAAAAAGAAGTTTATATATTAGAAAATGTGAAAGTTTAAAAATATTCAAGTATCACAATTCAAATGTTCTTATAGATGTAATAAAAAAGATGTTCATATTGTGTTTAAGAACTATGTTTTTTATATAAAAATATTTATATATTTAAAAAATGTTTACACAGTTTTGAAACATTGCTCATGGACATATAAATATACTCCTCCCCAAGAAAAGACTCCTAGTGAATTAGTTTCTTCTCCTCCTCCCGTCGGCGTCACCACCGTTCTGCACCGCTTCTGATGGTCTTTATTCTGTGAAGGTGCGAAGGACCTCACGCCCCCGCCGACGGGAGGGACCTCGCTCTAATTCTTATTATATTTGATCCCCGGACCAATAGTGTGTGTGTGTGTGTGTGTGTGTGTGTGTGTGTGTGTGTGTGTGTGTGTGTGTGTGTGTGTGTGTGTCTAGCATCGTCAGTGGTGAGTCTTGCGTCGTCGGAGGTGTGGGATTCAATCGGGGCTAGTCTTTGATGTATCTGTTTGGATCCAGTAATCATTTGTGTGTTTGCTTGTTTGATCCTTCTGGTCTATGAATGTCTTCATCAGTGATGGTTGTTGCTCAGGCACTCGTCCTATAGGGTCATAGCACGATGACTTCCTGATTGTCTACTACAATAAGATATGTGTGGCTCCAGTGAGGGTGGGATGATGATGGCAACGCGACATCGACTTGCTCTAGTGCTTGTAGTCGTTCTAGGTGGTCCATGGACATGGTTGTAATTATTATTACCTCTAGTGCTTTGTGTACCGCCATAATTGATTATGAGCAGGTCAGAACTTTGTCCCGCAAAAAAATACTCTACATGTTCATGCGGCTTTCAGAAAATGTTCAAGTATTCAGCCAAAATGATAGAAACACAATAAACTTATAATCAAATAAAGAAGATAAGCTAAAAAAGATGATGAAAATAAAATAATACAAATGTAACAAGAGTGAGTGACTCAAACCCAACAACATAGGCTAGCCCAAGGGCGTGTTTGCCCACCATTCGGATACATTAGCACCGAATAGTTTTTTTCCATCGTCACACTCTTGATGGTGAACCCATGATAATTCCGAGGCCCTTATCTTCGAGGAGTTCACCAAGCTTGCATGAATAAGAAACAAGTTCCTATCACAGCCGGCTGCCTGAGACCTCCTAGGCAACGGGTGGATCGGAGGATAACCTCCAATCCCACACCCCCACCCACGACTGCCACGAGCACTTTTGGGTCGTCCCATGTGCAGGTATCTTGCATTGGAAGACTGGGTATCTTGGACCGGAATATGTCCATATATCATTCCGAGGAAAATAGGAGTCTTGCATCATAAGCTTCTTCCGATAGCGTGTGGAGAAAGACTGAGTTTCTCATATCCAACTGTTCATACTGTGATATACACTGAAAACCGTACACTCACCCATAATATTCTGTGTCTGTTTACTTACATGATAAAAATGATTTGACTAACTTCCTTGGTGATAGCACATTCTGGCTTTCTTTCCAAAATAGAGCATGTTTTCCAATTTCAGTCATAGCTGAATCAGACCTTGTATATGAATCATACCTTTGACTGGAAATATACTATTGGTCTTGTCTTCCTGCTGGTTTGATCATTATTGCTGCGGAAGGGGCATAAAAGATGTGGACTTGCTGTTGATAATTGATTCAAGGCACCATTTGTATCCTGAGCAGATATTCCAACATAATGCAGTTAATTGAGAATCCCATAGTGTTTAGCTGAGCTTCCATATCTTTTCTATCATTGCTGCTTCTTTGAGTTCAGTGCCGATTGATGAGCAACTCTTTATAGGGAAAAAATAATGTAATGCCGAGGCCCAAAAAGAAGCAAAGAAAACCACCAAACCAAAGAATAAAAAGACATACAAATCACACACAAGCAATATCACATAAATGCTATCCACACAATATGCACACCTACTTAAGCACACAAATCTTGTGGGATCTTCGGTACTATGATCTAATCATGTTGTGGCAGTGTGCACGAAGACAAAACAATGTGTGAAAAAGTTGGTGTAAGCATCGCTACACCAAGTCCTGGCCTAGCAAGGTAACAACCTTGACTAGATCGAAGGTGAGGATGTGCTCAGTAATCATGTAGCAGGACACGAATGTCGCGACCACATTTTTATCAAGCATGCAAAAAGGATCCGTACTCGTCCATGGGATAGGGTAGAAAGGAAAGCTGAGTCGGCTGACATTGCACCTTCCTGGATGACTAAGATCATTAAGGGTTGCCAACACAACAAGACAAAAGCATGATCCAAGGTAGAAGCATGTCTACCACCGAAATGATAGGCGAGACTGAAAGAAGGATATCGGCATGATACCTTAGCACCATTTCTGCAAACGGTGTCGGGATCACTTGGCATCACTACTGCTGAGATGGGGATGACACCAAACACCAAAAGAAAAAGGAAACTAGAGGAATGCAGAGGCTGAGCTATAGTGGATCAGGATCCGATGCCATCTACACTCACCGAATAAACCGTTAGCGGAAATACTAAGGCTATATTCATGCTATGCAACAACCAAATGCAGCAACCAAATGCAACAAACAAGACGGGCTCTATACTACCGATTTCTATAGGTTTCTACCGCTCGTGCAGACTAGGGCATCCTATAGCAGTCCTGCTCTGATACCAAGCCTGTGGCACCCCGGCTCAGAGAGACCGGAATGCCCCGTATTCTAGCCTAGAGATCGAGGAGAAGTCTTCTAGAATACGACACTGCTTGACATAGAACAAATCAGCTCATATTACAAAGAATGGGTACAAAGGTCTGATGTTACAAATGATCACATCAGCACGGTGACACTACGCCTGCGATACTACACTCGCTCTATGCTAGCAGCAGAACAACTCGTAGCAGCGGAACAACGATGAAGGTGGTGAACTCCACTCCACAGGGACTCTGGCTGGGACACGATCTAGCTCGCACGATCGATAACCTCGACAAGCAATCAATCAATCATGACATTACCTGCAGTCTGGCATGACACGCCAGGTCAGTACCTTGAATGTACTTGCAAGCTCACAACAACCAAAAGCATCAAGGCAAGACAACAACATAGCATTTAACCGGTTAATTAATTAAATAATACTAGGAATGTGGAAACAATAACTAAGCATGATATAAAACTACTAGAATACTGATAAACCATGATCTTAGATCTCAATACCCATCTCACTCTTGGATATCCGGCCAAGCAATATACCATCTCGATCACCTCGTGATCCACGTGATCACCTTGTGACCACATCACAAACTAAATGATCATCATCAAGATCATCCCAACATCATCATCGGGATCCTGCCAAGCTGTTACTGATCACATCACAAACATATAATTCAACTATAAGTCATTCTGTCATGTGAGTGTTGATCGAACAGTGTGACCTAGTACGAACTGTGCCCATAACTGAGGCCGCGGCTATTGATAGATTAAACACACACACACACACACACACACACACACACTGCAGAGGTTAGCACACTGTACCCACATCACAGAACCCATGGCCTCGTACTCCCATTCGGGTGGACCAACGGTGTTCTGACAAAACCAATCTACTGCCATGACACTCTCCTGGTCACTCCAACCAACACCCCCTTTGGGTTCAGTCCTGGGTGGCCCCGATGACAACCCATGGCATCCAACAGCCATCGTCGTGGCAACACATAAATGGTCCCAAATGAAAAAAAGGCGCCTAACAACAACTACGAGCACACAAGGCTTATGTCCGCCTACTTGATCAGGGTAGCACGCGCCCATAACCTTCCCTCGTTGGAGGCACTGGTGAGAGACATGACAATAGACCGCATTAGGGCCTTCCCATTGAAGGAAATATGCCCTAGAGGCAATGATAAAGTTGTTATTTATATTTCCTTATATCATGATAAATGTTTATTATTCATGCTAGAATTGTTTTAACCGGAAACTTAGTACATGTGTGGATACATAGACAAACAAAGTGTCACTAGTATGCCTCTACTTGACTAGCTTGTTGAATCAAAGATGGTTAAGTTTCCTAGCCATAGACAAGAGTTGTCATTTAATTAACGGGATCACATCATTTAAAGAATGATGTGATTGACTTGACCCATTCCATTAGCTTAGCACTTGATCGTTTAGTATGTTGCTATTGCTTTCTTCATGATTTATACATGTTCCCATGACTATGAGATTATGCAACTCCCGAATACCGGAGGAACACTTTGTGTGCTACCAAACGTCACAACGTAACTGAGTGATTATAAAGGTGCTCTACAGGTGTCTCCGATGGTGTTTGTTGAGTTGGCATAGATCAAGATTAGGATTTGTCACTCCAATTGTCGGAGAGGTATCTCTGGGCCCTCTCGGTAATGCACATCATTATAAGCCTTGCAAGCAATGTGACTAATGAGTTAGTTACGGTATGATGCATTACAGATGAGTAAAGAGACTTGCCGGTAACGAGATTGAACTAGGTACTGAGAGACCGACGATTGAATCTCGGGAAAGTAACATACCGATGACAAAGGGAACAACATATGTTGTTATGCGGTTTGACCAATAAAGATCTTCGTAGAATATGTGGGAGCCAATATGAGCATCCATGTTCCACTATTGGTTATTGGCCGGAGATATGTCTCGGTCATGTCTACATAGTTCTCGAACCCGTAGGTTCCGCACGCTTAATGTTCGGTGACGATCGGTATTATGAGTTTATGTGTTTTGATGTACCGAAGGTTGCTCGGAGTCCCGGATGAGATCAGGGACATGATGAGGAGTCTCGAAATGTTCGAGACGTAAAGATCGATATATTGGAAGGCTATATTCGGACATCGGAAAGGTTCTGAGTGGTTCGGGTATTTATTGGAGTACCGGAGAGTTACGGGAATTCATCGGGGAGTATATGGGCCTTATTGGGCTTTAAGGGAGAGAGAGAGGGGCAGCCTAGGGCAGGCCGCGCCCCCCAAGGCCTAGTCCGAATCGGACTAGGGGGAGGGGCGACGCCTCCTCCTTCTTTCTCTTCTCTCTTCCCCTTCCTTCTCTCTGACTCCTACTACATGGAAGGGGGGGGGTCCTACTCTCGGTGGGAGTAGGACTCCCCAGGGAGCGCCATATTAGAGGGCCGGCCCTCCCCCTCCTCCACTCCTTTATATACGGGGGAGGGGGGCACCCCATGAACACACAAGTTGATCATTGATCTATTAGCCGTGTGCGGTGCCCCCCTCCACCATAATCCACCTCGGTCATATCGTAGCGGTGCTTAGGCGAAGCCCTGCATCGATAGCTTTATCAACACCGTCACCACGCCGTCGTGCTAACGGAACTCTCCCTCCAAGCTCTACTGGATCATGCGTTCGTGGATGTCATCGAGCTAAACGTGTGCAGATTGCAGAGGCGCCATATGTTCGGTACTAGGATAGGTCGAGTGTGAAGACGTACGACTACATCAACCGCGTTGTCATAACGCTTCCGCTTACGGTCTATGAGGGTACGTGGACGACACTCTCCCCTCTTGTTGCTATGCATCACCATGATCTTGCGTGTGCGTAGGATTTTTTTTGAAATTACTACGTTCCCCATCAGTGGTATCAGAGCCATGTTTATGCGTAGATGTTATATGCACGAGTAGAACACAAGTGAGTTGGGGGCGATGCTAGTCATACTGCTTACCAACATGTCATACTTTGATTCGGCGGTATTGTTGGATGAAGCGGTCCAGACCGACATTACGCGTACGCTTATGCGAGACTGGTTCTATCGACGTGCTTCGCACACAGGTGGCTGGCGGGTGTCAGTTTCTCCAACTTTAGTTGAATCGAGTGTGGCTACGCCCGGTCCTTGTGAAGGTTAAAACAACACATACTTGACGAAATATGGTTGTGGTTTTGATGTGTAGGTAAGAACGGTTCTTGCTTAGCCCGTAGCAGCCACGTAAAACTTGCAACAACAAAGTAGATGACGTCTAACTTGTTTTTGCATGGAATGTTGTGATGTGATATGGTCAAGACATGATGCTATATTTTATTGTATGAGATGATCATGTTTTGTAACAGAGTTATCGGCAACTGGCAGGAGCCATATGGTTGTCGCTTTATTGTATGAAATGCAATCACCATGTAATTGCTTTACTTTATCACTAAGCGGTAGCAATAGTCGTAGAAGCAATAGTTGGCAAGACAAAAACGATGCTACGATGGAGATCAAGGTGTCGCGCCGATGACGATGGTGATCATGATGGTGCTTTGGAGATGGAGATCAAAGGCACAAGATGATGACGGCCATATCATATCACTTATAATGATTGCATGTGATGTTTATCTTTTATGCATCTTATTTTGCTTAGATCGACGGTAGCATTATAAGATGATCTCTCACTAAATTTCAAGGTATAAGTTCTCCCTAAGTACGCACCATTGCGATAGGTCTTTGTGCTGAAACACCACGTGATGATCGGGTGTGATAGCCTCTACGTTCACATACAACGGGGGCAAGCCAGTTTTGCACACACAAAATACTTGGGTTAAACTTGATGAGCCTAGCATATGCAGATATGGCCTCGGAACACTGAGACCGAAAGGCCGAGCGTGAATCATATAGTAGATATGATCAACATAGTGATGTTCACCATTCAAAACTACTCCATCTCACGTGATGATCGGACATGGTTTAGTTGATTTGGGTCACATGATCACTTAGATGATTAGAGGGATGTCTATCTAAGTGGGAGTTCTTAAGTAATATGATTAATTGAACTTTAATTTAGCATGAACTTAGTCCTGATAGTATTTTGCAAATTATGTTGTAGATCAATAGCTCGCGTTATAACTTCACCATGTTTTTTATATGTTCCTAGAGAAAACTAAGTTGAAAGATGTTAGTAGAAACGATGCGGACTGGGTCCGTGATATGAGGTTTATCCTCATTGCTGCACATAAGAATTATGTCCTTAATGCACCGCTAGGTGACTAACCTATTGCAGGAGCATGCAGACGTTATGAACATTTGGCTAGCTCAATATGATGACTACTTGATAGTTTAGTGCACCATGCTTTACGGCTTAGAACCGGGACTTCAAAAACGTTTTTGAAACGTCATGGAGCATATGAGATGTTCCAAGAGCTGAAATTGGTATTTTAGATTCATGCCCGAGTCAAGAGGTATGAGACCTCTGACAAATACTTTGCCTAAAACATGGAGGAGAATTGCTCAACTAGTGAGCATGTGCTCAGAATGTCTGGGTACTACAATCACTTGAATCAAGTGGGAGTTAATTTCCATATAAGATAGTGATTGACAGAGTTCTCTAGTCACCATCAACAAGTTACTGGAACTTCGTGATGAACTATAGTATGCAAGGGATGATGAAAATGAATCCCGAGCTCTTCGTGATGCTGAAATTGACGAAGGTACAAATCAAGAAAGAGCATCAAAGTGTTGATGATTGACAAGACCACTAGTTTCAAGAAAAGGGCAAAGGGAAAGAAAGGAAACTTCAAGTAGAATGGCAAGCAAGTTGAAAAAGCCCAAAGCTGGACCAAAGCCTGAAACTGAGTGCTTCAACTGCAAAGGAAATAGTCACTGGAAGCAGAAATGCCCTGAATATTTGGTGGATAAGAAGGATGGCAAAGTGAACAAGGGTATATTTGATATACAGGTTAATGATGTGTACCTTACTAGTGTTTTTAGTAGCTTCTGCGTATTTGATACTTGTTCGGTTGCTAATATTAGTAACTCCAAACAGGAGTTACAGAATAAACAGAGACTAGTTGAGGGTGAAGTGATGATGTGTGTTGGAAGTGGTTCCAATATTGATATGATCATCATCGCACACACCCTATACTTTCGGGATTAGTGTTGAACCTAAATAAATGTTATTTGGCATTTGCATGAATATGATTTGATCATGTTTATTACAATACGGTTATTCATTTAAAGTCAGAGAATAATTGTTGTACTGTTTATATGAATAAAACCTTCGATGGTCATACACCCAATGAAAATAAGTTTGTTGGATCTCGATCGTGGTAATACACATATTAATAATATTGATGCCAAAAGATGCAAAGTTCATAATGATAGTGCAACTTATTTGTGGCACTGCCGTTTGGGTCATATCGGTGTAAAGCGCATGAAGAAACTCCATGAAGATGAACTTTTGAAATCACTTGATTATGAATCATTTGATGCTTGCGAACTGTGCCTTATGGGCAAGATGACTGAAACTCTGTTCTCCGGAACAATGGAACGAGCTAGTGACTTATTGGAAATAATACATACCAATGTATGCAGTCCAATGAGTGTTGATGCTCGTGACGAGTATCATTATTTTCTGGCCTTCATAGATGATTTGAGCAGATATGAGTATATCTACTTAATGAAGCACAAGTCTGGAACATTTAAAAAGTTCAAAGAATTTCAGAGTGAAGTGGAGAATCATCGTAACAAGAAAATAAAGTTTCTACGATCTGATCGTAGAGGAAAATATTTGAATTACGAGTTTGTCCTTCATTTAAAACAATGTGGAATAGTTTCACATCTCACGCCACCTGGAACACCACAGCATAATGGTGTGTCCAAACATCGTAACCGCACTTTATTGGATATGGTGTGATCTATGATGTCTCTTACCGGTTTACCACTATCATTTTGGGGTTATGCATTAGAGACAGCTGCATTCACTTTAAATAGGGCACCATCAAAATCCGTTGAGACGACGCCTTAGGGCATCTCCAGCCGTTGGCCCCCCAGGGGGTGTCTAAAAGCGCCGCCTGGGGATGAGCCGGCGCAAAAAATGGCCCTGGGGGCGAGTCGGTCCCCAGCCGTCGGCCCCCAGGCGCGTATGAAAAAAAAGAAGGGCCGTTAGGCGAAGTTATGATAAAAAGTAGTTAAATTTCGGCTAAACATGGCAAATTTCTGCGAAATTCGCGCATTTTCATTACATTAACCTAATCTAAAAAAGAAAGGGGCTGAAGTCGTCGCCGCCGTCGCCGCCATCATCGTCGTCGGCCTTCTCCTCCTTGACGCGGGGGCCCCTGCTGGACCCGACGTCGCCATGGCGGACTGGCGGCGGCGCGTCATCGTCGTCGTCGTCGCTGTCGCATAGGACGATGACCCCGTCTTCATCGCGACCACGTTGGCTCTCCTCGAAGTGACGCAGGGCGGCGCGCTGGCGCTCCTTCACCTTCTTCCGGCGCGCCTTCTCCATCGCAATGGAGTCCTGGCGCGCCCATTCTAGGGCCGCGTCGTCGTCGTCAAACTCCGTCCTCACCGGCGCCAGCCCCAGCTCCGTCTTTACCGGCGCCAGCCCCGGCTCCGTCTTTGGCTTGACGAAGCGCGGAGGAGCCGACGAGGAGGAGGCGCGCCGGCCGCCCTTGTTGATGATTTATGCGGCGCTGCGAGTCGCTGCCGAGCGGCGACTCCGCCAGCTGGCTCGGCCTTGACGCCGAGCGGGGCGGAGTGCCGAGGAGTGCGATGAGGATCGAGAGGAGGAAGAGGAGGAGGAGGACCCGAACCTCCTTGGCGCCCATGGCCCGACGCGTCGGTGCTGCGCCTGGGGGTATGCCAACGGCGGGTCGTTGCCGCCCTCGAGGTATGTGAGCACGCCCTCGAGTGTGCGGCCGGGGACGCCCCACCAGAGGTGGCGCCCCTCGCTGTTCTGCCGACCGTCGACCACCGGGCGCCGTTGGTGGACGCCAGTCGCTGCTGCTGGTGGCGCTCGAAATACGCTGCCCAGGCCGCGTGGTTGTCGGCGACGTACTGGGGGAGGGAGAGTTGGGCGTCGGTGAGGGATGCGCGCACGATCTCGACCTCCTCGGCGAAATGCCGGCCGCCACGGCGTCGAACAGCGGGGAATGGGCACTCCCGACGCTGAGTCTCCACCCGTTGGCCCAGCCGCAGCATGTCCGGCGCCTGGATGTTCGCCGAGCAGAGCAGGACTCTGTCGCGGAGCGAACGGCGGCCGAAGCCGTTGGCCGCCGCCTCGTCTCCAGGGAAGCGTTCTGCCATGGCGATGACGGGGCTGGCGGGCTCGGGAGAGGTAGAGGGAGGGGCTGGGCGGCGACGCTCGGGAGAGGCAGGGAGAGGAGGGGCTGGATGGCGGCGAGGGGAGGGGCTGGTGTGGGCACAGGCGAGTGGAGGCCGCCGGCTTTTATAGCCGGGCCGCGCTGTGTGCTGCAGCGTCGAGGAGGAGGCGTCGGCGCACCGTCCGTGGCGCCGCCCGTGAGAATCAATGGCAAGGCTGACCGCCGCAGCCTTGCCATTGATTCCCCACGGGAACCGAGGCCGTTGGGGGAAGACGAGGCGCCGAGTCGTCGCGACGCTGCTGGCCGCGCGTCTTTCGCTATAAAAACAGCTTCGCCCGGCGCCGGGCGCCCCAGTAGCGCCGGTTCGGGCTGGGTCCATCAGCGCTGTTTTTGGCCCAAGTCGTAAAATCGGGCTCTGAAGCGCGATCGCGTGTGCGTTTTTCGCGCCGACGCGAAAAAATTGCCTGGGGAGGCCTTCCTGGGGGCGCGGCTGGAGATGCCCTTACGAACTGTGGTTTGGCAAGAAACCAAAGTTGTCATTTTTTAAAGTTTGTGGCTGTGATGCTTATGTGAAAAAAACTTCAACCTGATAAGCTCGAACCCAAATCGGAGAAATGCGTCTTCATAGGATACCCAAAGGAAATTGTTGGGTACACCTTCTATCACAGATCCGAAGGCAAGATCGTTGCTAAGAATGGATCCTTTCTAGAGAAGGAGTTTCTCTCGAAAGAAGTGAGTGGGAGGAAAGTAGAACTTGATGAAGTAATTGTACCTTCTCCCAAATTGGAAAGTAGTTCATCACAGAAACCAGTTCCAGTGATTCCTACACCAATTAGTGAGGAAGCTAATGATGATGATCGTGAAACTTCAGATCAAGTTATTACCGAACCTTGTAGATCTTCCATAGTACAATACGCACCAGAGTGGTGCGATAATCCTATTCTGGAAGTCATGTTACTAGACCATGATGAATCTACGAACTATGAGGAAGCGATGATGAGCCCAGATTCTGCGAAATGGCTTGAGGCCATGAAATCTGAGATGGGATCCATGTATGAGTACAAAGTGTGGACTTTGGTTGACTTGCCCGATGATCGGGAAGCCATAGAAAATAAATGTATCTTCAAGAGGAAGGCAGACGCTGATAGTAGTGTTACTATCTACAAAGCTAGACTTGTCGAAAAAGGTTTTTGACAAAGTTCAAGGTGTTGACTACGATGAGATTTTCTCACTCGTAGCGATGCTTAAGTCTGTCCGAATCATGTTAGCAAATTGTCACATTTTATGAAATCTGGCAAATGGATGTCGAAACTACATTCCTTAATGGATTTCTTAAAGAAGAGTTGTATATGATGCAACAAGAAGGTTTTGTCGATCCTAAAGGTGCTAACAAAATGTGCAAGCTCCAGTGATCCATCTATGGACTGGTGCAAGCATCTCGGAGTTGGAATATACGCTTTGATGAGTTGATCAAAGCATATAAGTTTTATACAGACTTGCGGTGAATCCTGTATTTACAAGAAAGTGAGTGGGAGCACTACAACATTTCTGATAAGTATATGTGAATGGCATATTATTGATCGGAAATAATGTAGAATTTTTCTGGAAAACATAAAGGAGTATTTGAAAAGAGTTTTTCAAAGAAAGACATCGGTGAAGCTGCTTACATATTAAGCATCAAGATCTATAGAGATAGATCAAGGCGCTTGATAAGTTTTTTGAATGAGTACATACCTTGACAAGATTTTGAAGTAGTTCAAAATGGAATGGTCAAAGAAAGAGTTCTTGCCTGTGTTACGAGGTGTGAAATTGAGTAAGACTCAAAGCCCGACCATAACAGAAGATAGAAAGAGAATGAAAGTCATTCCCTATGCCTCAGCCGTAGGTTCTATAAAGTATGCCATGCTGTGTACCGGATCTATTGTATACCCTACACTGAGTTTGGCAAGGGAGTACAATAGTGATCTAGGAGTAGATCACTAGACAACGGTCAAAATTATCCTTAGTAAGGACTAAGGAAATGTTTCTCGGTGATGGGTGTGATGAAGAGTTCGTCGTAAAAGAGTTACGTTGATGCAAGCTTTTACACCGATCCAGGTGACTATAAGTCTCAATCTGGATACATATTGAAAGTGGGAGCAATTAGCTAGAGTAGCTCCATGCAGAGCATTGTAGACATAACTTTTTTGCAAAATACATACGGCTCTGAATGTGACACACCCGCTGACTAAACTTCTCTCACAAGCAAAACATGATCACACCTTAGTACTCTTTGGGTGTTAATCACATAGCGATGTGAACTAGATTATTGACTCTAGTAAACCCTTTGGGTGTTGATCACATGACGATGTCAACTATGGGTGTTAATCACATACAGATGTGAATATTGGTGTTAAATCACATGGTGATGTGAACTAGATTATTGACTCTAGTGCAAGTGGGAGACTGAAGGAAATATGCCCTAGAGGCAATAATAAAGTTGTTATTTATGTTTCCTTATATCATGATAAATGTTTATTATTCATGCTAGAATTGTATTAACCGGAAACTTAGTACATGTGTGGATACATAGACAAACAGAGTGTCACTAGTATGCCTCTACTTGACTAGCTCGTTGAATCAAATATGGTTAAGTTTCCTAGCCATAGACAAGAGTTATCATTTGATTAATAGGATCACATCATTAAAGAATGATGTGATTGACTTGACCCATTCCGTTAGCTTAGCACTTGATCATTTAGTATGTTGCTATTGCTTTCTTCATGACTTATACATGTTCCTATGACTATAAGATTATGCAACTCCTGAATACCGGAGGAACACTTTGTGTGCTACCAAACGTCACAATGTAACTAGGTGATTATAAAGGTGCTCTGCAGGTGACTCCGATGGTGTTTCTTGAGTTGGCATAGATAGAGATTAGGATTTGTCACTCCGATTGTCGGAGAGGTATCTCTGGGCCCTCTCGGTAATGCACATCACTATAAGCCTTGCAAGCAATGTGACTAATGAGTTAGTTACGGGATAGTTAGTTACGGGATGATGCATTACGGAACGAGTAAAGAGACTTGTCGGTAACGAGATTGAACTAGGTATTGAGATACCGACGATCGAATCTCGGGCAAGTAACATACTGATGACAAAGGGAACAACGTATGTTGTTATGCGGTTTGATCGATAAATATCTTTGTAGAATATGTGGGAGCCAATATGAGCATCCAGGTTCCACTATTGGTTATTGGTCAGAGATAGGTATCGGTCATGTCTACGTAGTTCTCGAACCCGTAGGGTCCACACGCTTAACGTTCGGTGATGATCGGTATTATGAGTTTATGTGTTTTGATGTACCGAAGGTTGTTCGGAGTCCCGGATGAGATCAGGGACATGACGAGGAGTCTCGAAATGTTTGACACGTAAAGATCGATATATTGGAAGGCTATATTCGGACATCAGAAAGGTTCTGAGTGGTTCAAGTATTAGTCGGAGTACCGGAGAGTTACGAGAATTCATTGGGGAGTATATGGGCCTTATTGGGCTTTAAGGGAGAGAGAGAGGGGCAGCCTAGGGTAGGCCGCCCCCAAGGCCTAGTCTGAATTGGACTAGAAGGAGGGGTGGCGCCTCCTCCTTCCTTCTCTCTTCCCCTTCCTTCTCTCCTACTCCTAATACATGGAAGGGGGGGGGGGATCCTACTCCCGGTGGGAGTAGGACTCCCCAGGGCACGCCATAGTAGACGGCCGGCCCTTCCCCTCCTCCACTCCTTTATATACAGGGGAGGGGAGCACCCCATGAACTCATAAGTTGATCATTGATCTATTAGCCGTGTGCGGTGCCCCCCTCCACCATAATCCACCTCGGTCATATCGTAGTGGTGCTTAGGCGAAGCCCTGCGTTGGTAGCTTTATCAACACCGTCACCACGCCGTCGTGCTGACGGAACTCCCCCTCGAAGCTCTACTGTATCATGAGTTCATGGGACATCACCGAGCTGAATGTGTGTGGATCGCGGAGGTGTCGTACATTCGGTAGTAGGATCGGTCGATCGTGAACACGTATGACTACATCAACCGCGTTGTCATAACGCTTCCGCTTACAGTCTACGAGGGTACGTGGACGACACTCTCCCCTCTCATTGCTATGCATCACCATGATCTTGCGTGTGTGTAGGATTTTTTTTTGAAATTACTACGTTCCCCATCACCCATAAAGGCAAATGTGGCTGCACTGGAAAAGAATGGTTTGGTGGCACCTTACCAACGATATGACAGAATTTATCCCCAAAATAGATCTATGCTCACTGATAGTCCATTCTCATATAACCATCTGTAATCCAAGTCATAGCAATATGCAACAAATAATCCAAAGCATAACCTAGTCATGACATAATACTCCGAGGGTAACAAAATACTAAGAGCACGCTGAATCCAAGAATGATAATACTACTAATACAATAGCAAGAACGAGCTATCTAGCTAAGATCCACATGCAAACATCATATCCAAAATCATACTCCAAAACATAATATCAACTACCATCATGATGCAAATAATAATAGCCACTAATAATCCAAACAACACCATGGCAATAGCAAGATCAAAAACAACTCTGAGAAATGCCATGATCAAGTCATATGTAGCTAATGTGATATTTCAAATAATTTTAAATAAGTCAACCATGTCACCACATTACAATCATGCAAATGGAGAGTGTGGCTTGCCTGGGAGGGGTGGAATCACCGGGGAGAAGTGCAACAAACTCATGGAAAGAATCGTCAAAAAACATTCTCTCTCGGAGGGGGCTGATTGAGGGGAAGGGCAAAATGGTCATTTTTAGAATGCTAAAACATGGTGAAAATTATTCCATCGGAATGGGCTTGACGAAATAATGAAGTGGGCTTTGGAATCACCTCATTTGGAGTCTCGGGCAAAAAGATACAGACGTTTAAAGCTCAGGGACCCATCTATAACAAAAGTATTCACAAACAGGTCCATGGCTGATTAAACCGAACGTACCTTTCTCAGAAATACGCTTTCTATACGATAAAACGTATTCTGGCCCAAAGAACAACTGGAGTGCGCTTCCGAGAGGGGAAGACATATTCCGAAGAATACACCTCCACTTAAGTGACATGGCAAGTCGAGGCCGGGCGTTGTGCGGCTGACGAGGGGGTCCCACGGGGGATGGGGCCCGCCTGGCCAGCCTTCTTCTACCTCCCGCCTAGACGCACTTGGCCGAGCATGGGAGCTCGCCCCGGCAGCGCTCGCCGGCGATCTCGACTAGCATACGGAGCGTGCGACCTACCCATCTGCTAAGGGGAGTGAGCCGCGTCGATGGATGGTGCTCTACGTCGCCGAAGACCCTTGCAGAAGATGCAGTGGAGCTCGCGGCGGAGAGGGTCTTCGGTCACCAGAGAAAACACGGCTAGGGGTCGCCGCAGGAGGGGGAATGGAGCTGGGGTGGCTTCTAGGTGGTGGATGAGGTGTTAGGTGGAGGTGGAACGAAGGGAAGAGCGCGGGATCGCCAAAATCAGAGCGAACATAGGCGGCGGCCATGATGGCCATTGGTGGGCAGGGGAGCTCTTCAAGCTCAGAGGAGGGGCCTGGGGAGACTAGAGGAGGTGGGTGAGGCGAGAGGTGAGGAGAGACACGGTCAGGAGATGCTTAAATAGACGGGGAGGACGAGACGGGGTCTGGCGCCGCTACAGTGCGCTGCACAGTGCACCGAGGGCCGATGTCGGTGTCAAAACCGGCGGATCTCGGGTAGGGGGTCCCGGACTGTGCGTCTAGGCGGATGGTAACAGGAGACAAGGGACACGATGTTTTTACCCAGGTTTGGGCCCTCTCGATGGAGGTAAAACCCTACTCCTGCTTGATTGATATTGATGATATGGGTAGTACAAGAGTAGATCTACCACGAGATCAGAGAGGCTAAATCCTAGAAGCCAGTCTATGGTATGATTGTTGTTCATCCTACGGACTAAAACCCTCCGGTTTATATAGGCACCGAAGAGGGTTAGGGTTACACAGAGTCGGTTACAATGGTAGGAGATCTACATATCCGTATCGCCAAGCTTGCCTTCCACGCCAAGGAAAGTCCCATCCGGACACGGGACGAAGTCTTCAATCTTGTATCTTCATAGTCCAGGAGTCCGGCCGAAGATGATAGTCCGGCCATCTGGACACCCCCTAGTCCAAGACTCCCTCATTAGCCCCTGAACCAGGCTTCAATGACGACGAGTCCGGCGCACATATTGTCTTCGGCATTGCAAGGCGGGTTCCTCCTCCGAATACTTCATAGAAGATTTTGAACAAAAGGATAGTGTCCAGCTCTGCAAAATAAGTTCCACATACCACCATAGAGAGAATAATATTTACACAAGTTCAATCTGCTGACGTTTTTTGTGGCATGACATCACACCATGGCCAACCCTTTATTCGAATCGTTTTTACTATCCCACCTCAGCGCGTTTAGCGAGGCGGTTCCCTTGGCACGTCTTGTCAAAGCAGAGATCGTGTCCCCTTATTCCGGGATTCTCATCAATACGGGCGTGGGTAACCCTACCGCGCCATTGATTACGGCGCTTGGGAGATAAGCGAGTTTTACCAGGCTGGTGGGGATGCATAGTTTTGTCCGTCCATATAAGGGGATAAGGATCCACTTTTTCACACATGCCTTCTTCCTCCTTTGCTCATCCATTTCCGCGCACTCGAGCTCCAGCGCCCAAGCCTGCACATCTCGCCTCAACCTTCCCCAGCCATGTCTGGAGCGGGAGGCAAGTGGATGGCCTCCTCCTTCACGAAGGGGCACATCAAGAAGCTACGGAAGGCCGGATACTTGTCCAGCGACATCGCGCATCAGCTCCCCGACAAGGGGCAGCTCATTCCCACCCCCGGGCCCCATGAAAGGGTGGTGTTCCTCACCCACTTCCTCCGCGGGCTAGGTTTTCCACTTCACCCATTTGTCCGGGGGCTCATGTTCTACTATGGCCTGGATTTCCACGATCTGGCCCCAAATTTCATCCTCAACATCTCAGCGTTCATCGTCGTGTGCGAGGCCGTCCTCTGCATCCAGCCTCACTTCGGCTTATGGCTGAAGACCTTCAATGTCAAGCCGAAGGTTGTGGGCGGCCGCCAAGCAGAGTGAGGAGGTGCCATGGTGGGCAAGATGCCCAATGTCCTATGGCTCGAGGGCTCCTTCGTGGAGACCATAAAGGGGTGGCAATCGGGGTGGTTCTACATCACCGAGCCGCATGACCCTAAATGGGTAGCGGCCCCCGAATTCCAATCTGGCTTCCCCACACGGCTCACCTCTTGGAAAGAGAAGGGCCTATCATGGGGTGATTCGGAAGAGCTGACCGGACTCCAATCCTGCGTCAAAACCTTGGTGAACAAGAAGCTCAAGCTCGTCAACGTAGTCCAGGTCATGCTCATCCACCGGATCCTCCCGTGCCAACAACGGGCCTTTAATTTGTGGGAGTTTGATCCGGCACAACACCAAACCTTGAGAAGATCTTCGATACTACATACGGAGATGCCTGGAAGGTGCTGTTCAAGGGCGCCGAGGCTCCCGCATCCGCTACCGAAGATCGCGGATTTAGCTTGCAGCGTCAAGCCGGCGAGGTAAGCTATTTTACCCTTTGCAGGACACTTGTTTTTCATAGTTTGACTCTATGCGGGATCTAAACTCCCTTTACCTTTGACAGGCCTGGTAAAAGACATCCGGGCAAGTTAGCTGTCCGGCTCCCTTGCCAGAAGACCCAGTGGACGCCCAATTAACGGGGCTGCTAGTTCCGGCACCTTATGTGGTGCCGGAGAAGAAGGCCAAGAAGAAGGCCACGGGAACTCGAAAGAGTTCCTGGCGCCAGGTGTTGTCGGACTCATCGTCCGACGACTCCAAGGCGGACTCCTCTCGCAAAGGCGAGGAGGAGGAAGAAGAGGCCTCTCCCCCAGCGGGGGGAGAGAAGAAAAGGAAGGCCGCCCCAACGGGGGAGGCCGAAGGGTCCAAGAAGGGAAGGACCCTCCCTTCGGACTACTCCACCAACGCCGACGACGGCGAAGAGGAGTGGCCACCGAGGACTAAGCCCCTGGCGACATCGTAAGTGTCCGGATACCAGAATAATTCATGGCATTTCGTTTGTCGCATAGAATCTCCTAACGCCGAATGTAACCCTGCAGCCCGCCCAAGGACGGGCTCGACACTTCAACGAGCGGCTCCCTGGCTTCGTCGGACGTGAATAGCACTTCACTTCCGGCCGTCTCCTCTCCTCGCGCTGCAGATGACGCCGAGGTGGGGTCCCAAATGGGGCCCAGCTAGGAGGAGGAGGTCCCGGAGGTGCCGCAAGGCAACCTCCCGGACTTCGGGCACAAGGGGGATCAAACCCCGAAGGGTTCTGAGTTGACCTGGGCGGACTCGCACCGAACCTTCGGTGGTTCCGAGTCCGTGAGTGGTCCTTCGTAGAAGGAGAGACTTCGACACTGGTGACCTCCGTCCAATCGGAGGCACCGGATAATTTGCTGGAGGCGCTTAACGGTGCCTACATCGACGAGGAGCACCGCACTGTTATGAGTGTGGTGATCCAGAAAGTTCAGTCTGCCAAGAGCGGGCTGACTAAAGCCTGTGCCAGCCCTCTAACAGGCTTTGAGGTATGTAGTTAAGATATGTAAAAATATTACCGCATAGATAGTAGCCCCTGATGCTCAGTTTGGTGTTCGGAAAGAAAATTTGAACTGCGGATCTAAAAAGATATACGCAGAAGTCTAACATAAGCATGTCAATATGGGAATGCAGGCTGCGCTGCTGACCTCTGCCGCACTGACTGCGGAGGTCAATGCATTGAAGCAGAGCCTCGAGCGGTCCGACAACGAGCTCGGCCTTGCCAAGAAGCAGCTCGAGGACGAGGAAGGTAAGTAATATCTTATGGAAGTATATAAAAGATGTGGTTGCAAAAATAACAGGAATAACGTGAGAATTGCAGGGGCCACGAACGAGGTGGCGACCCTGAAGGAAGTGGTGTCCAAGGCCGAAAGCAATGCGGCCGCGGAACGCACCGAGCGAGAGAAGCAGGAGGCGCGGGTGGCGGAGGTGCGGCAAGAGCTCCAGGCTCTCGTGGAAGAACACAAGAGTTTGGAGCGTGACTCAAAGACTCGAGAGTCCGAGCTCGCCTCGGCTCTTGAGAGCGCCAAAGCCGCTAAGGCCGAAGCCCAAAAAGCCCTCCAGGAAATTGAGGCAATAAAGAAGATAGCGGCGGGTAAGGCATTCTTCATGCAAAGCAAGCACGTGAAAGTGAATTACTTGTTACTTACCCGAATCCGGAGCTCTCCAGGAGCATTCGCAGATCTGCCCTGCAGTGTGTCCGACGCTGCCGCATTCTACCCGGCCGAGGAGGGGAGCTCGACGGAGAAGGTGTTTTGGTCTTAGTATGCCGAGGCCGGACACCCGGTGCCCTTGAGCGACCAGCTGAAGCAGCTGGACAACCTCCATAAGGTGGCCGAACAGGCCATGAAGGGCCTCATAGTTCAGCTGTGGCCTAAAGAAGCCATGCCTGGGAGCTACTTCGGGCTGGTGAGGTGGCTGGTGGATGCCTATCCATGGATTGAAGTCGTCAAGCGCTCCGTCTGTATCGAAGGTGCCCGTAGGGCCCTTGCCCGTGCTAAAGTGCACTGGGGCAAGATGGACGCTGAGAAGCTTGTGACGGACGCTCCACCGCCGGGCAGGGAGTATCACACGCCCGAGATGTATTATGCGGGCGTCCTGAAGGGTGCCCGCCTTATAGCGGGCGAATGCTCCAAAGATGTAATTTTTGAGTAAAATCGCATTTGTTATCCTGTACGCTTGAAAACTTGTTCATATGCGCTAAGCAACGCTTGTGAATTTAAAATATTACCTTATGTGCGGCCGTTTATTAAATTTGAGAGATGGCGAGGCGTCATGCCATGAGTGCTAGGGTGTTCGGGATAAACTTGAGCGCTCTTTTTCCCATTCTTGGGTCCTTCGAGGGAGGCGCTCAACGCAACGAACAAGGCAACCGGACTATAATGCTTGAACACTCTCACTTAGCCATAGAATTCTATAATTTTAAATTTCGGCGAAACCCCTAGTATACGGAAGACCGAATTCGGGGCGCTATCCACGCCTGGGTCAGACAGAGCTGACTCCTCGCTCTAAGCGGCATAAGTCTTTAGGGACTCGAAAACCTCTTGAACAGCGACCGACTCTCGCCCTATCATGACGGTCAGTTTTAGCTTTCTCCACTGAGGTGCTCAACCCAGCTCAACCGGGGCGCAATCGCAGTGGTTCTCCCAGCACTACCTTAGCCGATATAACGGAACGTAAGGTACCAAAACATGGGAGCCGGGCAAACCCAACTATTGACCCAAGACATGATTCGGAGCCGATGCATATAATGCTATAAGTTCGGGGTGCCGCAGTTGTGAAAGTGTTCGGACTTATCACACCATATTTTGGGGTACTTAAGCCCCCGGTGTATTTGGCCGTACCAAAGCGTATGGATGCAACATGTCATAAGTGAACATATATAAATAAAGAAAAAGGAATGCAATAATAGGCAAAAGCTATGCATTGTTTATTCAGGAAAGCTGCGATAAAAGCAGAACGATACAAATAGTGCGATAAGCAAGGGACGGGACTATTTGACATGTCCCCCTCCAGAAGCGAGCTGCAGGATGTTATGTAAAATAGGTATACTGCTCGTTATAGAGATCACCTGGACACTCGATGTAGCTTTCTGCTTCCCTGGCTGTTGCATCGTGTGTTCGGCGATTCTACTGCCGAACAGGGCTTCTTGACAAAGGAGTCCTGAAAGTAAGAGAAAAAAAAGAAGAATGACACAATTGGGAGCCCCTGGTGTAGTTGAGCCGCATTCTGGGCCTGTCGTGGTCGTGCCCCTCCCCCAATGCCCATGGTATTTCCAGAGCGTAGTTATGTACGCGTAGTACTGGTTTCGCAATTTCGCGAGGGCTGGGGTTGGGACCGCATTGCTACGCGTGCTCGGAACGTGCTAGGTGGTCTTGTTGTAGGTTACTCCGGGCGCGCTTGACGGTGTCAGGACGTTTAATAGCCGGACTCGAGAATTGCCTTAAGAGGCTGCTTTGTACTTCTGCCGCTAGGGCCGTATGCTCCTCCGTTCGGAGAGAGCGTTTGGTGTTTCCATTGACCGTAATGACTTCTCGAGGGCCTGGCATCTTGAGCTTGAGGTATGCGTAGTGCGGCACCGCATTGAACTTTGCAAATGCGGTTCGTCTAAGCAGTGCGTGATAGCCGCTGTGGAACGGGACTATGTCGAAGATTAATTCCTCGCTTCGAAAGTTATCCGGTGATCCGAAGACCACTTCAAGTGTAATCGAGCTGTCATGATTGGCCTCTACACCTGGTATGACACCTTTGAAGGTCGTCTTTGTGGGTTTAATCCTTGAGGGGTCTATGCCCATCTTGCGCACTGTATCCTGATAAAGCAGGTTCAGGCTGTTGCCGCCGTCCATTAGGACTCTCGTGAGGTGAAATCCATCAACGATTGGGTCTAGAACCCATGCGGCGAATCCGCCATGGCGGATGCTAGTGGGGTGGTCCCTTCGATCAAAAGTGATCGGGCAGGAAGACCACGGATTGAACTTTGGGGCGACTGGCTCCAACGCATATACATCCCTTAGTGCACGCTTCCGCTCCCTTTTGGGTATGTGGGTTGCATATATCATGTTCACCGTCCACACTTGTGGGGGGAAGCCCTTCTGTCCTCTATTGTTCGGTGGCCGGGGCTCCTCCTCGTCTTTGCTATGCAGCCCCTTGTCATTGTTTTCGGCATTTAGCTTGCCTGCCTGCTTGAACACCCAACAATCCTTGTTGGTGTGATTGACTGGCTTTTCGGGGGTGCCGTGTATCTGGCACGAGCGATCGAGTATTCGATCCAAATTGGACGGGCCCGGAGTATTTCTTTTGAATGGCTTTTTCCGCTTACCGGGTTTAGAGCCTCTGAATCCGGCATTGACTGCCGTATCTTCAGCATTATCGCCATTAATGCGGCGCTTGTGTTTGTTGCGACGCGACCTGCCGTTGCTGTCCTTGGTTTCCGAACTACCAGGGCTCTTGGTCATGTTGTTACTACGAGCTAGCCAGCTGTCCTCTCCCGCGCAAAAGCGGGTCATGAGTGTTGTGAGGGCTGCCATGGATTTCGGCTTTTCCTGTCCTAGGTGCCGGGCAAGCCACTCGTCGCGGATGTTATGTTTGAAGGCTGCAAGGGCTTCTACATCCGGACAATCGACGATTTGATTTTTCTTGGTTAGGAACCGTGTCCAGAATTGTCTGGCCGATTCTTCTGGCTGCTGAATTATGTGGCTTAGGTCATCGGCGTCTGGTGGTCGCACATAGGTGCCCTGGAAGTTGTCGAGGAATGCGGCTTCCAGGTCTTCCCAACAACCAATTGACTCTGCTGGCAAGCTGTTAAGCCAATGCCGAGCTGGTCCTTTAAGCTTGAGTGGGAGGTATTTGATGGCGTGTAGATCATCACCGTGGGCCATGTGGATATGAAGGAGATAGTCCTCGATCCAGACCGCAGGGTCTGTTGTGCCATCGTATGATACAATGTTTACGGGTTTGAAACCCTCAGGGATTTGATGATCCATCACTTCGTCTGTGAAGCATAGTGGGTGTGCTGCACCCCTGTATTGGGCTATATCACGACGTAGCTCAAATGAGCTTTGTCTACTGTGTTCGGCCCGCCCGGAATTACCAAATTCGGTGTGACAGTTATCATCATGCATCGTGGGGCGCCCACGCGATTCGTAGATCGATTTTGTTTGTCTTGCATTGTCCTCCAATATATCCCGCAGGTCTGGCGCATTTCCCCGCGCCTTGGTATTTTTTGAGCGGCGCCGGGGTGCGGCTTGAATGGAGGGCCGAGAGGCCTCTCTGTCGCGGCCATGAGGTGGCCGGTCGGCCGCATCATGCGCTGGTGATGTAGGTTTAGGTGCTTCCTCCTCTAATCGGGGTAACAGCTTGCGTTTTGGGTAGTTCTTGGAGGGGCGTTCGAGTTCATACTCTTCAGCCGCGAGGACTGCAGTCCATCTGTCGGCTAGCAAGTCTTGGTCAGCTCTAAGCTGTTGCTGCTTTTTCTTGAGGCTGCTTGCCGTGTCCATAAGCCTGCGTTTGAAACGCTCTTGTTCGACGGGATCCTCAGGCACGACAAATTCGTTGTCGTCGAGGCTTGCCTCGTCTTCGGAGGGAGGCATGTAATTATCGTCCTCTACCTCCCTGTCTGCCGCTCTCTCATGAGGGCTGGATTCTCCATCCTCCTGCGCTGAATCCTGCTGGAGGGTTGTCTTCGCACCTTTATCAGGGTGTTATTGTCTCCGGTGCCGGAATCTCCGTTTTTGCTGTGGCGGGATTTAGAGCGGCGCCGCTGACGTCGGCGCTTAGGCTGTTTCTTGGAGGGGTCATCCTCCGTTGTTCCATTGCCATTCCCATCATTTGGGATGTCCACCATGTATATGTCGTATGATGAGGTGGCCTTCCAGTGCCCCGTAGGCGCTGGTTCTTGGTCGTCTTCTGCATCGTCGTCCATACCGTCGATGTCTTCGGAGTCGAAGTTGAGCATGTCGGTTAAGTCATCGACAGTGGCTACGAAGTGGGTGGTGGGTGGGCTTTGAATTTCTTTGTCGTCCGCATCCCAACCTTCCTGACCATAATCCGGCCAGGGCTCTCCTGATAAAGAGAGAAACTTTAGCGAATTCAGGATGTCGCCAAAGGAAGAGTGCTGAAAGATGTCCATAGAAGTGAACTCCATGATCGGCACCCAATCGGATTCGATTGGCCGGGGCGTAGAAGGTTCAGAGTACGGAGAGGAGTCCGGCACGTTGGAGTCACGAGCTTCGCAAAGGACAGGGTTGGTGTTCGGCTCAATCGCCGTAGAGATAGCAGCCCCCAAGGCGGTGTCCAGCCACACATCCTCGATCGGCATAGTCGGCTCCGAGCTAAGGGTCGGAGCGGACACTTGTGCAGCCTCCAGGGCACTGTCCGGCAGCAGAGCTAGATCATGCCCATCATGATAGTGCGACGCGCTCGGCTGTGGCTTGAACCCGTCGAAGATCAAGTCTCCACGGATGTCAGCCGTATAGTTCAAACTTCCAACTCTGACCTGATGTCCAGGGGCGTAGCTTTCAATCTGCTCCAGATGGCCAAGCGAATTGGCCCGCAGTGCAAAGTCGCCGAATACGAAGATTTGTCCGGGGAGAAAAGTCTCACCCTGGACCTCATCGTTGTTGATGATCGGAGGAGCCATCGGGCCTAAAGATGACGACACAAAGGAACTCTCAATGAAAGCACCAATGTCGGTGTCAAAACCGGCGGATCTCGGGTAGGGGGTCCCGGACTGTGCGTCTAGGCGGATGGTAACAGGAGACAAGGGACACGACGTTTTTACCCAGGTTCGGGCCCTCTCGATGGAGGTAAAACCCTACTCCTGCTTGATTGATATTGATGGTATGGGTAGTACAAGAGTAGATCTACCACGAGATCAGAGAGGCTAAACCCTGGAAGCTAGCCTATGGTATGATTGTTGTTCGTCCTACGGACTAAAACCCTCCGGTTTATATAGGCACCGAAGAGGGTTAGGGTTACACAGAGTCGGTTACAATGGTAGGAGATCTACATATCCGTATCGCCAAGCTTGCCTTCCATGCCAAGGAAAGTCCCATCCGGACATGGGACGAAGTCTTCAATCTTGTATCTTCATAGTCCAGGAGTCCGGCCAAATATGATAGTCCGGCCATCCGGACACCCCCTAGTCCAGGACTCCCTCAGCCGAGCTCATCACGGGGGCGATGGAGAGCGACGTGAGCGAGCAGAGGAGGCTCACGGGGAAGAGATGGATCCAAGAGACAGCGAGGAAGAGGCTGAGGCGAGCTCCGAGCCAAACGGAGCACAGTGCATGTGCAGGTGCTCGTCGGCTAGCTTCGGCGAGGAGGATTTGGGAGGGCGAAGAGGCTGGAGAGCAACGTGAGGGAGGAGGGGAGTCAGGTCGGCACCAGCGGACGCAAGAAATGCACAGAGACAGAGCTGCCCGGCGCTCAAAACGCACCGGATGCTGTTAGAGTGCGTGAAAGAGCATGCCAGGGGAGCAGTCACCATGGACACTGGCATAGAGGGGACGAGAGAGGCTACAATGAGTTGTCTGGTGACTTTTCCCTGCATCACTGAGGCTGTGGGAGTTGAAAGATCAAGGGAAGGAGCCAAGGAGAGATGTGAGGATTTGATGCAATTCTGCTGTAGCAAACTTGTCCACATTTCTGTGATCAACTGAGAAAAGCTATGGGCCAAATTAGTTGTCTAGGGTGATTAGAATAGGAAGGACTATGATCCTGCTAATTTGAGTAGAAATGGAGCACAAAACAACATAGTTGCTTTGTAAGTGCAAATTTGGTCCAAAAATGAGATTTGGATGATGCACTCACATGAAGTAACCACTTGAGCTCAAAGTTGGTAGATCATGATGATTTGGTCATAAGAAGCTGTAAAAATTTCATACCAAATGGACATGCCAAAATGGTACTTGCTTCACAAACATCCCCACTGACCAGAAACTTGCAATAATTTTTGAGGGAAAATAACTTAATGAAATGGTCTCAAATTTCGTGGAGAGATGTCATTTGGGTAGGAGCATGATCTGGTAATTTCTCATAATTAATGAAGTAGTATAAATCATACTTGCTTCACAACCTGAAAATATTAACATAATCAAAGATTTGAGGCTGTGCTCACATAGGTGAAGGGATGGAGTTTAAAATTGGAGGAGGGCAAAGATATGAGCACATGAAGACGCATGCAAAATTTCAACTCATTTGGCTACTCCTAGCTAGTACTTCCTTTACAATGGCTTCTGTTTGACTGAAACTTTGAAAAAACACCGAGGAAGATTCACTAGGCAAATGAAGTTGAATTTTGGCATGAGGCAATGATTTGGACATAAACGAATGCCCAAAAAGTTTGGGAGCAAACAAGAGAAGATAAATGACACTTCCTTCACAAAATGCCATTCAGTGCAGAAGAGAAGAATGAATATTGGAGGAATATTTTTGAACTGGACAAGGGACGATTTTGACATATTTGAGCAAGAGATGACCCAAAAAAATTATGAGAATTATTTGGGAATTTTTGGAGGGACATAAATATAGGTTGCTTCACAACCTAGTCAAAATAAGGTTATTCCTTTAATAGAAAAGGAATATTCCCAATAAAAGAATAATGGGATTTGGGCTAGGATGGAAATGACATGGTCTTGGGATGAATTTTAGAATGATGAGACACTTGGGATAAGGAATGAGGATGAACTCCCAGGTGGCAAGGCCATATAACCACTCCAAAAAGAAAATCAGGGCAAAAATCAAATAAAGCAAAAAAGAAAAGGAAAAGGGCCAAAAACCAGGCTGTTACATCGATGCTAGTTTTGACACTAATCCGGATGACTCTAAGTCACAAACTGGGTACATATTTATATTGAATGATGGAGCTGTTAGTTGGTGCAGTTCCAAGCAAAGCATCATGGCGGGATCTACGTGTGAAGTGGAGTACATAGCTGCTTCAGAAGCAACAAATGAAGGAGTCTGGATGAAGGAGTTCATATCCGATCTAGGTGTAATACCTAGTGCATCGGGTCCAATGAATGTTTTTTGTGACAATACCAGAGCAATTGCCTTAGTGAAGGAATCCAAATTTCACAAAAAGACCAAACACATCAAGAGACGCTTCAACTCCATCCGTGATCTAGTCAAGGAGGGAGACATGGATATTTGCAAAATACATACGGATCTGAATGTGGAAGACCTGTTGACTAAGCCTCTTCCATGAGCAAAACATTGTCAACACCAAGACTCCATGGGTGTTAGAATCATTACAATGTAATCTAGATTATTGACTCTAGTGCAAGTGGGAGACTGAAGGAAATACACCCTAGAGGCAATAATAAAGTTCTTATTTTATATTTCCTTATTCATGATAAATGTTTATTTTTCATGCTAGAATTGTATTAACCGGAAACTTGATACATGCGTGGATACATAGACAAAACACCGTGTCCCTAGTAAGCCTCTAATAGACTAGCTCATTAATCAAAGATGGTTAAGTTTCCTAACCATAGAGATGTGTTGTGTTTTGATGAACGAGATCACATCATTAGGAGAATGATGTGATGGACAAGACCCATTCGTTACCTTAGCATTATGAACGTTCAGTTTTATTGCTGTTGCTTTCTTCATGTCATATACATATTCCTTTGACTATGAGATTATGCAACTCCCAGATACCGGAGGAATACCTTGTGTGCTATCAAACGTCACAACATAACTGGGTGATTATAAAGATGTTCTACAGGTATCTCCGAAGGTGTATGTTGGGTTGGCATAGATCAAGATTAGGATTATTCACTCCGAGTATCGTAGAGGTATCTCTGAGCCCTCTCGATAATACACATCAGAAGAAGCCTTGCAAAAAAGTGACTAATGAGTTAGTTGCGGGATGATGTATGACGGAACGAGTAAAGAGACTTGCCAGTAACGAGATTGAACTAGGTATGAAGATATCAACAATCAAATCTCGGGCAAGTAATATACCGATGGACAAAGGGAATAACGTATGTTGTCATTACAGTTCCACCGATAAAGATCTTCGTAGAATATGTAGGAGCCAATATGAGCATCCAGGTTCTGCTATTGGCTATTGACCAGAGAGGTGTCTCGGTCATGTCTACATAGTTCTCGAACCCGTAGGGTCCGCACGCTTAACGTTCGATGACGATTTTGTATTACTAGGAAAACTGCCAGTGTGTTGCAACGGGAGATACACTACTAAAACACTACCATTGCAGCGAAAACAAGCAAAGATGAATCCTTTGTACACAACATAGAGTAACACACAACTCACCATCAATTCCAAAAGATATATATAAGTAGGCATGCTTAGATTTTCACTCATTCCCACACAATATTTCCTTCACCCTTGTTACAAGCATGCTTAGTTATAGACAACATGAAATGTGAGATCCTTCAAAACTCCAGGAATACACAATTGATTACTACAGAATAATAAATTAAAAGTAAAGGAAAACTATCTTTTGGTAAAAATTGTATGTGAACTGCATAACTCATTGCATGTACACTTTCGTCAGTAAGAGTTCTTTCGCAAGTCAATGATTTTATTAATCAACAGTAAAATTACACATCTTGAACAACCTAGGCATTTTGGCCATTCTTCATTTGATCCATACTCATCTGACAACTTCTTGTATTCTTCAAAGATTGCCAACTAAACTTTGTACAAAAAAGGTAGACATGATAAACCTATTTATCTCTCGCTAGCGTTGAAAGTGTGAGTTCTAACTACATGGAGTTGGAGGATTGTCATCTCTGGACCTTTTACCCTTATTCCCAAGTAGAGATGAAAACAAATATCTCAAGTATATACCAAAATTACAATGGACATCCCTTGAAGGTCATGATTGTTATGCTGATAAAGAACTGCAGATTTTTATATTTGCACATAATATAGCAAGGCTAGCAAGCTACATTGCCACATACGTGCAGTTAAAGCCCCTGCAAAATCTGAAGAGATAAAGGACATGACTATGTCCATGGAGGGTGAAGCTGAAGTAGTGCTGAACATACAATTTTGTACATATAATTCATAGAACGAACAATACACCACTGCATAATAATACTTACATGGAGTTAAATATATCGATTTTGGCACATAGTATTAGTTGCTGCTCTCTAATAATCTATTACTACTAATGAACCTTGTGTCTGCATGTACAACAAATTTTGGCTAAAAATGACCTTACAGAAGTAGCCATAGCAGTCGACACACGAAGTGCTAGTGAATACTTCTTGATACTAATGATTAGCTACAAAATTGATCAGTGAACCGACATTGCATAGGCCCATAGCAAGCCATTGTACAACGACACTCTAAATCTGAAAGAAACAATTTTTCAAACATCTTACCTACAACAGCCAATTCGGCAAGGTGATGTGGCTGCGGACTCGCCGGCTGGATCCCACAGCCTTGATCCATTCCTTCGGTTGGGTTCTTGTGGAACAACTCCTCATCAACGCGTGCTCGTCATCGGCAACGAAGGGGAACCGGAAGGAGGCCGACGACATGTGGAGCACAGCGGCACGGCGTTGTGCGAGATGCGGCGGATCAGCGACGACGGAGAGAGGACAAGCACCGGGGAGAGAGGATGAGGGCGCGACGGCGGCGACAGAGAACCCTCGTCTTCTCGTGCGAGGCAGCAATGTGAACGATGGGTAAGTCAGGGCTGCATATGAAAACATTTTTTTCACGGGCTACTATGGACTATGGGTTGATTCCTATAAACTATAGGGTCTTTTTTGCAAAAACGCCACGACGGTGAACTCGACAGACTCGAGCCGTGCTTTATTATTAGGGAAAGATATGAGTTATGTGATTTGGTGACCGAATGTTGTTCGGAGTCCCGGATGAGATCATGAACATGACGAGGAGTCTCAAAATGGTCAATAGGTAAAGATTGATATATAGGATGATAGTATTCGGACACCGGAAGTGTTCCGAAGGGTACCGGGTACATATCGGGTCACCGGAAGGGGTTTTGGGCACCACCCAGCAAAGATATGGGCCTAATGGGCAAAGAGGGGAAACACAGCAACCAGCATGGGCTACTGCGCCCCCCTGAGGGGAAGGATAGAGGGGAAGAGAGAAAGGAAGGGGAGGATTCAGCCTCCCCCTTCCTTCCCTCCTCCCTCCTCCTTCCTTTCCCCTCCGGTGAATAAGGAAGGGGGGAGGCCGAATTAGGGGAGGCGCCCAAGTAGGATTCCTCCTACTTGGGGCTCCCCCTGCTGCTCCCCTCCCTCTCCCACCTATATATACATGGGGAGGGGGCGCCTAGAACACACAACAACAACTGTTAGCCATGTGCAGCACCTCCCTCCACAGATTACACACTCGGTCATATTCTCGTAGTGCTTAGGCGAAACCCTGTGCGGATCACTTCACCATCACCGTCACCACACCGTCATGCTGATGAAACTCATTTACTTCCTTGACACTTTTCTGGATCAAAAGTTCAAGGGACGTCATCGGGCTGAACGTGTGCAGAACTCGAAGGTGCCGTAAGTTCAGTGCTTGATCGGTTGGAACGAGAAGAAGTTCAACTACATCAACCGTGTTGTCAAGCACTTCCGCTTTAGGTCCACGAGGGTAAGTAGACATACTCTCCCCCTCTCGTTTCTATGCATCTCCTAGATAGATCTTGCATGAGCATAGGATTTTTTTTGAAATTGCATGCTACGTTCCCCAACAGGGACTAACTCAAAGTATGCCCGGCCGGTAACTTGACGTGTCTTCGACGCGAAGGGGATCCGGGAGTGATTACGGATTTTGTGTCGAGGTCAGGTCCAATCCTGACATGATTCCCTAAGTGGGGCCAGATCTACATCTGGGCCTGAGATCGGAAGGGCATCAACCGAAGTAGTCACGTCGGGGGTCTCTCACGACGCAATGACAGAGATCACTTCCTGGGTCGAGCCCCTTTGCTAGATGGGTTCTCGATTCGTCCAGAGGCCCATCCTGACAGGACGAGCTCACCATGAGAGTCCATGGTGTACTCGAGGCTGCCAAAGGTCATGATCCGACCTAGAGTGTAGTTATCGGCCGAGGCCAGATGACCTGTCGAGTCGGCGCAAAAGACCATGCTGCCAAACACAAAAGGCTTGCTGGGGGCACACTCCCGAGCTCGTTGGAGCAGTTGATCTACAGATGAGCCATCGATCCTTCTGGTGATCACGCAGCGAGACTCTCAATGAAAGCACCAGTGTTGGTGTTAAAACCGGCATACCTCGGAATAGGGGGTCCCGAGCTGTGGATCCTGGATCGAGGGTAACATGAACGAAGGATCCAATGTTTACCCGGGTTTGGGCCCTCTTGATGGAGGTAAAACCCTACGTCCTACTCTTGTTTATATTGAGGAATATGTATCGAATACAGAGTTGATCTACCTCGAGATTGTAATGTGTGGTCTAACTCTAGGGCTAGGTGAATGATTTTGTGTTGATGTCCCCTCTATGGGCTAAATCATATGGCTCATATACACGCCAGGGAGAGTATCCTGGGTTACAAGGTCGCTAACTAGGAGCTAGGTGGCGACAGAGATCTTGGAGTATACGCCGAGCCTTCGGGGGAGGCAATTGTGACATCCTGGTTTTCGCCTTCTCTCTTTTTCCAGACTTCTTTTTCCTTTGCTTTGGATTTGGAGTTTTGATTCAATTCAAATGGACTTGAACACTTGGGAATATCCTTGATTTTCAACCAAGTGACCCATCCATCTCTAACTCATCTTTCCTTCTCTGCAAAATCCCAAAAATGACCCAAGGAATATTTTTCATAAAGGAAAAATATTCATTTTCTTCTCTGAAATTCACTTCAGAGACATATGCTCCAAAGCAACCCTCATTTTTATTGCTCCAAAAATCCTGAGAAATTTCCCAAATATTCTTTAAACCCTAGGGCACCTTGATAACCCGCAAGTAAAGGGATCAGTTGTAGGCTCTTTAGATAAGTAAGAGTGTTGAACCCAACGAGGAGCAAAAGGTAGAAGAAATATTCCCTCAAGTTCTATCGACCATCGATACAACTCTACGCGTGCTTAACATTCGCTTTACCTAGAACAAGTATGAAACTAGAAGTACTTTGCAGGTGTTGGTTGATTGGTTTGCAAGATAATAAAGAGCGTGTAAATAAAAAGTAGGGGTTGTTTAGATGAAGACACAACTAAGTTAGTTTTAGTACAGAGATTTTTGTCACGAGAAAGTTATCTGTCCCTAGGCAATCGATAACTAGGCTGGCAATCACTATTGCAATTTCATATGAGGGAGAGTCATAAGCTAACATACTTTCTCTTCTTGGATCATATGCACTTATGATTGGAACTCTAACAAGCATTCGCAACTACTAAAGATCATTAAGGTAAAATCCAACCATAACATTAAAGTATCAAGTCCTTTTTATTCCCATACGCAAACAACCTACTTACTCGGGTTTGTGCTTTTATCACTCACACCACCCACCATAAGCAAATCATGAACATATTGCAAACCCTACAACAGGGATCCCTCACGCTTGCGCGACATGGAGAGCACCATAGGAAAGCACCAATAATAAATCATGCAACTCAAATCAATCACGATCATCAATTAACCCATAGGGCAAAATAGATCTACTCAAACATCATAGGACAACCATACATCATTGGGAAATAATATATAGCGTTGAGCACCATGTTCAAGTAGAGATTACGACAGGGAGAAGAGGTGTTACACCACTGCATAGAGGGGGAGAGAGTTGGTGATGACGGCAGTGAAGTTGTTGGTGTAGATCTCCGTCACGATGATGGCCCGACAGCGTTCTGACGCCACCAGGAGAGAGGGGAGAGAGCCCCCCTTCTTCTTCTTCCTTGACCTTCCCCCTACATGGGAGAAGGGTTTCTCCTCTGATCCATGGCCTCCATGGCGGCGGAGGGGCGGGAGCGCCCCTCCGAGATTGGATCTCTCTCCTTCTCTCTCTCTCTCTCTCTCTCTCTCTCTCTCTCTCTCCCCTTCTGTTTCTGCACTCCCTAATTCTGCCCTTTCACCATTTCTTAAATTCCCGGAGATCCATAACTCCGATTGGGCTGTACTTTGGACATGATTTTTATCCAGATATTGGCTTTCTTGCGATGAAAGAAGCGCACTAACCGCCTTATGGAGTGGCCACAAGGGCCCAGGGTACGCCCTACCCCCTGGGGCGCGCCCCCTGCCTCGTGGACTCCTTGGGCATTGTCTCATGTTGATTCTTTTTCCCCAAAATCACATATATTCCAAAGCAAATCTCTGGAAGTTTTTATCACGTTTGGACTCTGTTTGATATGGATTTTCTGCGAGACAAAAAACATGCAACAGACAGGAACTGGCACTGGGCACTGGATCAATATGTTAGTCCCAAAAATAGTATAAAAAGTTGCCAAAAGTATGTAAAAGTTGTAGAATATGGGCATGGAACAATAAAAAATTATAGATATGACGGAGATGTATCAACATCCCCAAGGTTAATTCCTGCTCGTCCTCGAGTAGGTAAATGATAAAAAAGATAATTTTTGATGTGGAATGCTACCTAGCATAATCTTGATCATGTAATCTAATCATGGCATGAATATTAAGACACAAGTGATTCAAAGCAATAGTCTATCATTTGACATTAAGACAATAATACTTGAAGCATACTTATAGAAGCAATCATGTCTTTTCAAAATAACATGGCCAAAGAAAGTTATCCCTACAAAATCATATAGTCTGGCTATGCTCCATCTTCACCACACAAAATATTTATACCATGCACAACCCCGATGACAAGCCAAGCAATTGTTTCATATTTTTGATGTTCTTAAACCTTTTCAACTTTCACGCAATACATGAGCGTGAGCCATGGATATAGCACTATAGGTGGAATAGAATATGATGGTGGAGGTTGTGTGGGAATACAAAAAGGAGAAAATCTCACATCGACGCGGCTAATCAACGGGCTATGGAGATGCCCATCAATCAATGTCATGCAATTAAGTAGGGATTGCCATGCAATGAATGCACTAGAGCTATAAGTGTATGAAAGCTCAAACTGAAAACTAAGTGGGTGTGCATCCAACTAGCTTGCTCATGAAGATCTCGGGCATTTGAGGAAGCCTATCATTGGAATATACAAGCCAAATTCTATAATGAAAATTCCCACTAGTATATGAAAGTGATAACTCAAGAGACTCTCTGTATGAAGAACATGGTGCTACTCTGAAGCACAAGTGTGGTAAAAGGATAGTAACATTGCCCATTCTCTCTTTTTCTCTCATTCATTTTTTTGTTTTTTGGTGGGCTTCTTTGGCCTCTTTTTTTTATTTGAGCTTCTTTGGCCTATTTTATTTTTTTAAAGTCCGGAGTCTCATCCCGACTAGTGGGGGAATCATAGTCTCCATCATCCTTTCCTCACTGGGGCAATGCTCTAATAATGATGATCATCACAGTTTTATTTACTTACAACTCAATATTACAACTCGATATCTAGAACAATATGACTCTATATGAATGCCTCTGGCAGTGTACCAGGATGCGCGATGATCTAGCATAGCAAAGATATCAGAAAACGGACAAGCCATGAAAATATCATGCTAGCTATCTTACAATCATGCAAAGCAATATGACAACGAATGCTCAATTCATGTATATGATGATGATGGAAGTTACATGGCAATATATCTCGAAATGGCTATGGAAATGCCATGATAGGTAGGTATGGTAGCTATTTTGAGGAAGATATAAGGAGGCTTATGTGTGATAGAGCGTATTGTATCCCGGGTTTTGGATGCACTGACGAAGTTTGCACCAACTCTCGAGGTGAGAAAGGGAAATGCATGGTACCGAAGAGGCTAGCAATGGTGGAAGGGTGAGAGTGTGTATAATCCATGGACTCAACATTAGTCATAAAGAACTCACATACTTATTGCAAAAGTCTATTAGCTATCGAAACAAAGTACTATGCACATGCTACTAGGGGGATAGATTGGTAGGAAAAGACCATCGCTCGTCCCCGACCACCACTCATAAGGAAGACAATCAAAAAATAAATCATGCTCTGACTTCATCACATAACGGTTCACCATACGTGCATGGTTCGGGAATCACAAACCTCAACACAAGTATTTCTAACAATCCACAATTACTCACTAGCATGACTTAAATATCACCATCTTTATATCGCAAAACTATTGCAAGGATCAAACATATCATAGTCAGTGATCTACAAGTTTTATGTAGGATTTTATGACCAACCATGCGAATGGCCAATTCCTGTCATCTCTCTAAATAGATATAAGTGAAGCAAGAGAGTTTAATTCTTTCTACAAAAGATATGCCCATGCTCTAACAAATATAAGTGAAACAAAAGAGCATTCTACAAATGGCGGTTTTCTATGTGTAGGGAAACAGGCAATCCAAACTTCAAATGATATAAGTGAAGCACATGAAGCATTCTATAAAGCCATACTCAAAAGATATAAGTGAAGTGCAAAGAGCATTCTATAAATCAACCAAGGACTATCTCATATCAGCATGGTGCATTTATTAAAAGAAAAATAAAAAGCACATGACGCTCCAAGATTTACGCATATCATGTGACGAATAAAAATATAGCTCCAAGTAAAATTACCGATGATCGTTAGAAGAAAGAGGGGATGCCTTCCGGGGCATCCCCATGCTTAGTTGCTTGGGAGTCCTTGAATATTACCTTGGGGTGCCTCGGGCATACCCAAGCTTAGGCTCTTGCACTCCTTATTCCTTCATCCATCGTGATCTCACCCAAAACTTGAAAACTTCAATCACACAAAACTTAACAAAACCCTCATGAGATCCGTTAGTATAATAAAACAAATCACCACTTTAAGTACTGTTGCAAACTCATTCAGGTTTTGTTTTTGCATTGTAGCTACTATATTAGAACTTCTCCATGTCTTATACCACCTATAAAATCGATAGTTTCATCAAAACGAGCAAAACAATGCATCAAAAACAGAATCTGTCTTAAACATGGCAGTTTGTAGTAATCTGAACATCTACCATACTTCTGCAACTCCAAAAATTCTGAAAAAATTAGGAAAAAATAAATAATTTGTATAGAAGTACTATGCAAAAAGTTTCAGAACCTTTGGACTTTCCAGTAAAAAAAAATGTAAAATCACGCACTACAACCAAAGTTTCTGTTTTTACACCGCACAAACCAAACAAGCAATCTAATCATCCTAAAGGAAAATCTTGGCACATTATTTTTATAATACAATGGATTTATACAAGTGGATAATTATTTTTGTTGAAAAGTTTCTGTAATTAAGATTCAAAAAGTTTCCATGGGCATGAACAAAGTTCAAGGCATGCTCCCACTTTAACAATGCTCGTTTCTCTCACTTTCACTTTTCTTTTTGAAAAAGTTTTAGGTTCCCCTCTTTATTTTTTTTGTTTTTAAACTTTATAAAATCACTCAACAGAAATAAATGACTCTCTAAAACTTTGGGGGTTGTCTCCCTGGCAGTGCTTCCTTTAAAGCCATTAAGCTAGGCGTATAGTGCTCAAGTAATGGATCCACCCGGATCCCATGGTATATCAAAGCCAATTTTAATTAACAATGATTTGTAATTTAGTACTGAGCACAAAATAACATATATCATGTAATGAGAAAGTCTAGCTCTCTTCCTATGCATCGGCATGTAATAAAAGAACAATTCATGCACACAAAGTAAAGGCCAATGCATAGTATAAATAGTTTCTTGAAATTTTATCATGTTGGAAACATTGAGAGGTGGAGATGTAGTTCCTCTCTCATAATAATTGCAAGTAGGAGCAGCAAGAACATGCATATTACATTCATCAAAATTATCATGTGCAACGATAAAAGGCAACCCATCAATATAATCCTTAATAAGCACAAACTTCTCCAATATAGTGTAGTTGGGAGAATTCAAAAAGATAATAGGACTATCATGCGTGGGTGCAATAGAAACAATTTCATCATTAACATAAGGAACTATAGCAAGTTCATCTCCATAAGCATCATTCATATTGGCATCATGGCCACAAGCATAGCAAGCATCAAGTTCATCCAAAAGGGGTATTTCAAATGAATCAATGGGATCAAAGCAATTATCATAGCATTCATCCTTCGGTAAGAACGAAGGGACATTAAACAATGTATGAGTTGGAGGGTTACTCTCATTAGAAGTTGGGCACGGGTAGCTAATCCACTCTTCCTCCTTTTGTTCATCGCTCTCCTCATCATCTTTTTCATCCAATGAGCTCACAGTTTTGGCAATTTCTTCGTCCATAGATTCCTGCAAAATATTAGTCTCTTCTTGGACAACAGAGACTTTCTCAATAAATGCATCAATATCGGCATTGCATTCATAATTCTCATAGCAATATTTAAGTATAGCAAAAATTTCAGGCCTATAAATATCATCATCAAAAGCTTCATACTTTTCAAACAAAGATTCAATTCATAAGCACCCTTAAAAGCAACAAATTCTTCTATTCGTTCGACATCATAGTAATCATATATACCATTAGCATAAGAAGCCAAGGTTTCATTATCACTAAATCTACATGAAAAGGGAAGGTGTGGAGCCTTCATCCTAGAGCAACAAGTATAATCATATCTCAAGCAGAGTTGCCAAACATACCAATGCAACATATGAATTTGATCCCATAATAGTTTCCCTTTTTGAGTCAAGCAATAATCCCTAAAGTATTCACATTGATCCAACGTATCTCCCATTATATAATTGAATGGGGTTTTCTCAGGATTATTAAAGTAGTGCATACTATCTTTCACATAATGAGCATCGAGGGTTTTAGGAGGTTCCCCATCTCCATGAGTAGCAAGTACACCTAATTTTTTTGTATTTCGTGTTCCATATCCATAACTAAAGATAGAGAACAACTTAGAACAGAAAGTAAAAACTACTTAGTGATAAAGCAAACAAGCGCACACGAGAATATTCACCCTACACTATTGCTCCCCGGCAACGGCGCCAGAAAAGGTCTTGATAATCCACAAGTATAGGGGATCAGTTGTAGCCTCTTTCGATAAGTAAGAGTTTCGAACCCAACGAGGAGCTACAGGTAGAACAAATATTCCCTCAAGTTCTATCAACCACCGATACAACTCTACGCGCGCTTAACGTTCGCTTTACCTAGAACAAGTATGAAACTAGAAGTTGTAGGTGTTTTTGGATAGGTTTGCAAGATAATAAAGAGAACATAAATAAAAAGTAGGGGCAGATGAAGACACAACTAAGTTAGTTTTAGTAGAGAGCTTTTTGTCACAAGAAATTTATTTGTCCCTAGGCAATCGATAACTAGACCGGTAATCACTATTGCAATTTCATATGAGGGAGAGGCATAAGCTAACATACTTTCTCTCCTTGGATCATATGCACTTATGATTGGAACTCTAACAAGCATGCGCAACTACTAAATATTGTTAAGGTAAAACCCAACCATAGCATTAATGTATCAAGTCCTCTTTATTCCCATACGCAAACAACCTACTTAATCGAGTCTGTGCTTCTGTCACTCACGCCACCCACCATAAGAAAACCATGAACATATTGCAAACCCTACAACAGGGATCCCTCACGTTTGCGCGACACGGAGACATAGGAAAGCACCAATAATAAAACATGTAACTCAAATCAATCACGGTCATCAATTAACCCATAGGACAAAACAGATCTACTCAAACATCATAGGATAGCATACATCATTGGGAAATAATATATAGCGTTGAGCACCATGTTCAAGTAGAGGTTACAAAGGGGAGAAGAGGTGTTACACCGCTGCATAGAGTGGGAGAGAGTTGGTGATGATGGCGGTGAAGATCTTCGTCACGATGATGGCCTTGGCGGCATTCCGGCGCCACCGGGAGAGAGGGGGAGAGAGCGCCCCTTCTTCTTCTTATTCCTTGACTTTCCCCCTATATGGGAGAAGGGTTTCCCCTCAGGTCCATGGCCTCCATGGCGGTGGAGTGGCGGGAGCCCCTCTGAGATTGGATCTCTCTCTTTGTTTCCTCCTGTTTTTGCGCTCCCTGATTCTGCCCTTTCACCGTTTCTTAAATTCCCGGAGATCCATAACTCCGATTGGGCTGTACTTTGGACACGATTTTTATCCGGATATTGGCTTTCTTGCAGCGAAAGAAGGGCACTAAATGCCTTACAGAGTGGCCACGAGGGCCCAGGGCGCGCCCTACCCCCTAGGGCGCCCCCTGCCTCGTGGACTCCTCGGGCATCATCTCATGTTGATTCTTTTTCCCAAAAATCACATATATTCCAAAAAAATCTCCAGAAGTTTTTATCCCGTTTGGACTCTGTTTTATATGGATTTTCTGCGAAACAAAAACATGCAATGAGGCTGAACTGAACCTTTGGATCAATATGTTAGTCCCAAAAATAGTATAAAAAGTTGCCAAAAGTATGTAAAAGTTGTACAATATTGGCATTGAACAATAAAAAATTGTAGATACGACGGAGACATATCACACCTCCCTGAGCAAAAATATTGCATAACTTTTTCGGATATTTTGAGTGGCCGGAGCCTTAACTCCTCATTGGCGCTCACCAATGCTGGAGCTCGCCGCAGCGAGCACGGGCACGATGCAGCCAAGCCAACAGTGCGCCCATGCCACTGTGCTCGTCGCCTTCCTCGCTCGTGTGCTCGTCTCTGCCCTCCCACAGTGCCCCGTGAGTTGCATCGCCTTCTCCCCCTCTCGCTGACGCCGTTCGTTGCCGGGCGCCATGTCCAGAAGCTCCCCGGCAGAACCCAATCCCCTCCCCTCGCTCGCCTATAAATACAGCTCCCTCCCAACTCCCTGAGCATCACATCTCACTCCCACGACCTCCAGAAGCTCGTAGATAAGCCGGAGCCCGGCCGGGCAGGCCTCTGGCCGCCGCCCCGCCCCGAACCGACCCCGCAGCCCCTCCACATCACTCCAGTGCCTTCTAAGCTCAACCCACTCCTCAGGCGGCTTGCTGGTGGCTCACTAGTGCCATCTAACCCCGTTGGAGCCCTTGGTACAACCCCACGACGTCGTCGTCTCCAACTCCGGTGACCTCTGCTTTCTGCCGCTGCTAGAGAGGCCTGTCCCGACCCCGTCCGGCGATCCCTAGCCAAACTACGGGTACAGGCAGGTGCGCCTCGACCTCATTTTTCTTTCTATCCCTCTGGATCTAGCCGCCGGGCACACCTCGCCGGAGAACGCGCTACTTCTGCCTCTCTCTCCTCCGACTGCCAAGGGGGCCTCATTCCCTCTCACTCTCACGCATCACCAAGCGGTATGAGTGGTGGCACATTCCTAGTGTGGGGCCGCTATGGTAGCTGTTCAACCGCTGGGTCATGGTTTCATGGCCGCCCCTTGCATTAAACGCTCACAGACATCGTCACAACAAGCCTACTATGCATGCACCCAACAAGCCTGCCTGCATGCGTCGATGCGCGCCTCCATGATGCGCCGACCGAGCCTGCATGCGCTGATGCTGCCACCATGATGCACTGACCAAGCCGCTTTCATGTACGCCAGCCGCCACAGATGCAGCGACGGTCGCTGTTGCTGGTTCCTCTCTTCTCGCACTCTTGTCTCCTGGATTTAGAGCATCGTTTTTTATGATCAGCTGCAGCCTTTTCAATCCACTCGCTTCTGCACCCATTTTGCTATGATGAATAAATTGAACAAATATGTTGTGGCTGCATGCAGTAGCTAGGTGGCTACATATTTGTGGCTTGTGTAAAATATAAGGGCTCGTTGTGGCTGCATGCACTAGGTGGTTAGCAAAGTGAGCTCTCTAAGAAAACAATCAACAAACATGTATATAGGGCCAACAAGCCCATAGCACGATCACATAGTTGAAACTAGGAAGAACTTGATAATAGAATAGATAGAAAACTTAATAATAGAACTTGATAAAAGGGCCAACAAGCCCATAGCATCTCCAACATAGTTCAGTTACAACTTAACATAACATAGACTCAAAAAAAGGAAATATAGATAGAGGGTTTAGAACACGGCAATAGAGCAGTTTTGTCGGAACGTCGTTGGTCCATCCGAATGGGGGTGTGAGGCCATGGGTTTCATAGTGTGGGTACAGTGTACTAACCTCTGCAGAGTGTGTGTTAAATCTATCAATTGCCGCACCCACTGATAAGGGCCCAGTTCGTAAGTAGGTCACACAATGGATCAACTTTTATAAAGTAGTTTTGCACACTAAGTTATTTGCATGGCACTGGATGAGTGCCGATGATGTCAGTGAGACTGGCCATTGTTGAACCAAGTGTGGTTCCATTTGTGATCCGTGAATGATCACCGTTTGGTTACGAGGTAACCCGTTGAACCCAATGTGGTTCTGTTTGTGATCCATGAATGACCAACCCGTTGGTAAGAGAGGCCGAGGGACTCGGTGCACAAGTTCGGTTGCACGGCATGAGTAGCAAGAGTTTGGTTGCATGGCATGAGTAGCATGTTGTTATTTGCATTTAACTTGGTTAAATGTCATGATATTGTTTGCCTTTATGTTTGTGCTTGTTCTGAGCTTGCAAGTACATTCAATGTACTGACCTGGCGTGTTATGCCAGATTTCAAGAAAGTCTAACCGGATTGGAGTGCTGCTGTGTCTAGATCGTGTCCACATTGGTGTCCCTGTGCTATGGAGTCCCGCTTCGTCATCGTTCTGCTGCCGCGTAGTTATGGTGATCGAGGCCCCTTTATGTTCCCTAAATAATGTACATTTTGTTCAGCCGCACCGTGTGTGCTGCTTGGCCTTGCTACTTGATGTAATATCGCACTATGTTTCCGCTAGCATCAATAAAGCGGTTGTTTTCTATACCAAGATGTTGTGTGTTGCCAGAAGACTTGATCTCTGGGTTGGCAATGCAAGGTAAACCGGTTGCTCTGAGCCGGGGTGTCACAACACTTGGTATCGGAGCCGCTCTGACTGTAGGACACGCTAGACCCCGACACGTTAGTTGAACGTTAGCTAGCTTGCTAATTTAGTGCCGGTAGTGTTTGCGTCTGGATGCTGCATTGCATGCATTTGATTTATTGTTATTTCTAACCGGTTTATGGTTCTGAGTGTAGATGGCTCCAGTGCCGTATCCGTGCTAGTTGGAGCTGTTGCCATACACTTCGCCACATCTTATTCGGAATGTATGGCATCAACTTTACCCTCATAGTGACGACTCCAACAGATCGGTGTACCGAGCGCCTAGCCAACTTAGTGTACAAGTATCACACCTCGTTACTCGCGCACCAGTCATTATCAGCTCTTACACTGCATTCTCTCGAGCGTTATGCTTCTACTTCCACTCAGGCCGTTCAGTTTACCGCGTTCGAGATTCTCGTCGAGTTATGCTATGCCGAGGTTCGGATGCAGACTCACCCAGGTTTTCGCTACTATCCATCTTTGCACGACGATGGTCGTGTCCGCTTTCCTGTCATTGATCCAGCGTCCGATAGTGACACTAGCCACCTTTCTTGATACATCACTGCTAATTACCTTCTGATTCACGAGTGGCTCGAGAGCTGAATCGTGCTCGCACTTCTTTAGTCACCGCTAGGTCCTACCACACTCCACCCTCCATGGGATTTACTCCTTACATTGTCCCTGGTTTTAGCTGGCCTATTTCCCCGGTTACCCCTCCGAGTAGCTCGGGCACCTCGACCGTGAACCCACACAGTGCCCCTGCTGAGTGGGCGTCCCTTCTCGCTACCCCCACAGCTCCCATGATCCCTTCTCATCTCCTGCCTACCTCTGAGGGAGAGCCCTCGAGGCAGTGCCGTCATGTTACCCTTAACCCGGAGGTCTCGGTTAGTGTCGTCAGTTCAGGATCTGAGTCCGACCTAGGAGAGGACCCAGCAGAGCAGGCAGAGCCCTACAGCATCTGAGTATCCGCAGTGGTCATGTGATGTACGGATGTAGTTGTATGAGCCATGATGTATCGTTTCATTTATGTGAGTAGTCACACCCGTCATGATGTCTACCTTTCATGTACAAGTCTATGTATAATTATGTTGGAACTCTTTATTATTCGCTGTATTTCTCAATTTTTGTTTTGCTTCTTTCGGGTTTGTCGCTAGCTTTTCTTCCCATTTTTTGATTTTGCTCATCGCGGTTGCTTTTATTGGGAAAAACAAACAGTAGGATGACATGGGGAGGCAGCAACACGCATGCTTGTGAGGATGTCCCTATTCGTCGCCAAAGAAGACAGCAGTGACACTTCGAGCCGATCCGCACTCCACCGCCTCCACCGCCAAATCCATCTTCCATCGAACAAATTATCCGCATGTTTGAGGAAAGAAGGAACAACAATCTGATTGAGTTGTTAAAAGTGTACAAGATATGGTTGGGCAGAATGGAAATTGAATGGTCATCACCAAAGCTGTCACATTTTCAAAGGACTAAGCCTCCCGCCACCAAGTGGGATCCTTTGAAGTCGATGATTGGTTGCTAACTATTGAGAAGAAGCTTGAGATTGCTCAGATCAAGAAGCCGACAAGGTTCCGTTTGCTACACACTATCTTGAAGAAGCTGCTGCTATATGGTGGGATAATGAAAAAGCTATGTGGCCTGCAGGCGAAGAAATCACTTGGACTAATTTCAAGGACCATTTTCACAAGTACCATATTCCTGCTAGTATCATGAAAGTTAAGCAACGCAAATTCCTTGCTCTCACTCGGGGAAATCTGTCAGTAAGTGAATATTTGCACAAGTTCAACCATTTGGCCTGTTATTCTCTCTATGATGTGGCCACAGAAGAAAGGAAGATCGACAAATTCCTTGGAGGGTTAAACAAACACCTCAGGTGTACTCTTAGTATGCTCGACTTTCCAGATTTTGAAACTTTGATAAACAAAGCCCTCATTGTGGAAAGGGAGCACAAGCCTATGCATGACAACCGATCCACAAATAATGACCACAAGTGTAAATTCGAGCCTAAGAAGGACGGGCAGCCAGTGCAAAAGGCATGTACCTGGCAGCAGACTCAAGTGGAATACAAACCAAATTACCAGCAGAATGTGAACAAAACCACTACTCAAGTCAAGAATGTCATGACCAGTCTAGTGCGCGAAGTGTGTCAGCGCAATAACTCATTCTTTAATTGTGGCCAAACCAGACATTATGCCGCATAAAGGCCCAAGAAGTCAAATGCCCCATTCCGGCCGCAAGTCAACCACATGGGGCCATACCCTTTCCAGAAGACCATCCAAGGGCAAGTTCATCACCTCTCCGCAGACGAAGCCCAAGAGAACCCAGAAGTCGCCATTGGTATGTTTCGTTAATAACATACCGCAATAATGTTATTTGACTCGGCTTCCGACTCGCTTGTTTCTGAGTTCCGCTGCATGAAACAATTTCTTGCTCGATTTTGGGAAAAAGTATGATGGTTCAATCCCCGGGATCCGTGCTCAAAAGCAATCTAGTCTGCCGTAATTTGGAAATTGATATCAAGGGGTCCATTTTCTAGCTTCTTTGATAGTCATCGAGTCTGCCAAGTTGGATGTTATTTTAGGAATGAACTGGTTGACCCAATATCAAGTGTGCATCAATTGTGCTACCCAAGAAGTCACCTTGACAAGACCGGAAGGACGATGCACAAAATTCTATGCCCGTAGAAGCATACCCAAGAAAGAACTGGTCTTCAATGCTGTAGCCGAAGGATTGGATTTAATTCCTGTGGTCAGTGAGTTCCCTGATATATTCCCCGAGGAATTACCAGGAATGCTGCCAGACCGAGAGCTTGAGTTTGCAATTGATCTTGTGCCCATGACAGCACCATCATACAAGAAGTATTATCGGATTCCTTCGTCCGAACTCGTGGAATTAAAGAAACAGCTTGATGAGATGCTTCAGAAAGGATATATCCGCCCAAGCACGTTACCATGCGGGTCACCCACAATATTTGTGGACAAGAAAGATGGCAGTCTCAGAATGTGTGTGGACTACCGTCGATTGAATGATGTCACCATCAAAAACAAATGCCCGCTGCCAAGGATTGATGATTTGTTCGATCAACTCAGTGGAGCAAAAGAATTTTCCAATATTGATTTAAGGACCGGATACCACCAACTCAAGATCAAGAAGGAAGATATTCCTAAGACCGCCTTCACTACCCGATACGGTCTTTACAATATACCGTGATGTCTTTCGGTCTCATGAATGCCCCTGCCTTTATCGTGCATATGATGAATAAGGTATCCATGGATTTCTTGGATAAGTTTGTGGTGGTATTCATCGATGACATTCTCATATACTCCAAAAGTAAAGAGGAGCACAAGGAACACCTCAGAGCAGTCTTGCAGAGACTCAGCGACCATCAGCTATATGCAAAATTCAGCAAGTGTGAGTTTTGGCTTAAACAAGTCAGATTTTTGGGACATGTTCGTCAATGAAGGCATAGCTCAGGATCCCAAAGAAAGTGAAAGACATGCTCGATCAAGCAGCACCCACGATCAGATCCAAATCCAAAGTTTTCTTGGATTAGCCGGATATTACCGCCGGTTCATCAAGGGATTTTCCAAGATTGCCAAGCCAAAGACAGAGCTCCTCAAGAAAGATAAGAAGTTTGAATGGACTGAGGACTATGAGAAGAGCTTCACCGAGCTAAAGACCAGATTAACATCAGCACCGGTATTGACTCTCCCAGACATTTACTGCAGCTTTGATGTGTATTGTGACGCATCCAGAAAGGTATTGATGCGATTCATGCAAGATGGCAAGGTTGTAGCTCACGATCTCGCCAGCTATGATCGCGGCATTCGGGAACGGGGTCCCTGACTTGCTCGCCTGCGCCCCGCGGCGTGGCTCAAGGGGTGGCTCAAAGACGGCTCGCCTACATCAACCCATGCTCAAGACCTCGCGAGGGGCCAGATTGCGGGCGGACGATGCAAGGCTTCCTCAGGGCGGCCTCACCTGCATGTGCTCGCAAGAGGTGGAGAGATCAAGGCAAGGAGTACCTTGTGAGGTGCTTGTGACGCAAGCCATGACGACGAGACTAGGCGGGCGCCAACCTGTGGAGTGTCCTCGTTTCCTCTTTGGTGCAAAGGGGGCAAGCACAGGCGCGGAGTACCGAGGCATCAAGCAAAGGTTACCATATCGGTGCAACAAGACCAAGACCAGTAGAGAGACAGATTTGAGGTCATCAGGAGCCCAAGACGGCGCTATCACCAAAGGTTTTGGCAAATAAGACCAACTTTAGTCAGATAACTTGTACTAGCTGTCCCCTTCAAATGGCTATTGTTGGCTCCCTTCCCTCTCAATATTTGGGAAGAGGACTAGGGCCTCTATAAATAGAGATAGCCACTACCGTAGAGAGGGGAGAGATCTCACCGAGAACCAATAGAGAGGAAGCCATTCCTCTCCAAGCATACCACCACAAGAACACCCCTCGTGAGGCTGTTCTTTCCCTGTACTGTTCATCATCAGCCCCAGAGGCAATCCACCACACCACACACTAGAGTAGGGTATTACACCACAACGGTGGCCCGAACTAGTATAAACCTTGTGTCCTCGTGGTTGTTCATCGTAGCTTAGATTCGCAGCGAGGCTTTGGGGCGTGGATCGGTAGGAAGAAGATCTTCATGCGCACCCCAGAGTTCGAACCTTAAGGGTTTTGCCGGGACCCGATATCCTACATTTGGCGCGCTTTGTAGGGGTGCGCCGAAATCCCCTTTCCGCCGACATATGCTCCACTACTTCACATCCATGTCCCGCGACCGACAGCCAACGCCGATCGCTGGGCGGCGTGGTTTGCCCATGCCGCCCGCCGCCTAAGGTGACCTCAACCTCAAGACTCCACGTAACACCGCGGGCGAGGGAGACGCCGCTATGCTACCTGCCTCACTCCGCGGCAAAAGGACAGCAGAGAGGCCTCAAGCCTCGCCACATACACAGCACAGCACACCCGACGGGCAAAGCGAACATGAAGGCCGCGCTCACGGTGGCTCGGCTACGGCTACGGTGCAGGCTGCAAGAGAATAGCCAAGATGTGCCACTGGAGCGCGTCGCCGAGCTCCTGGATGCCGCAGCTTCCGGGGCACCCCTTTCTGCGTCCAACTTCCACCCGATGCCCCAGGCGGATCATACGGCGGGCCCATCCACGCCCGTGCGCCCTCAGGCGTACCCCAAGCCTTCATCAACACCAGATCTACCATCAGCGCCGGGCGTCAAGCGGCACCAGCGCCACCCCTAGTGAGCGAGGGCATGTGCATCACCGCCTACGGCCCGGGCGGGCGGCCACCCTATCATCCCCAGGACGGTGCTTCGAGCCAAGCCGCGTGGAACTTGGGGCACTACAACGGCCTTCGGGGTGGCGGCATCGAGGCGACGTGTTCTACATGGTGGATCGAATTCAGACCGAAGAAGACCACGGCTCGTTCCTCGGGCCAGGCTGAGAGGAAGAGACGCCAGAAGCCGAGCCTTTTCAGGAGCCTCAAGGAAGCCTCACCAACAGCACCAGGGGCAACAAATATCGGGTACCACTAATTCCTCAGGAGCAAGCTTATGCTAACCATGGGTTGCAGGAAGTCCAGGTCACTACAGCGGAAGGCTGCCCCAGCTCGGCAGCCTCCCTTCCGCCAGGAGGGGCACACTAGGGGCTGCAGGAGAGGGGCCGGGTGCCAGGCCCCTCCCCACGGCGCGTGGAGCAAGGTGTTTCTGAGGTAGGCCTCTCCGCCGGGAGGTGCCGCAAGGCCTGCCTCGACAGAGGACCTGGGTCGAGGGGGAACCACTGCGCCCCTTTACCCCATTGGCGCCACCCTTGGTCTCCGGTCGCATCAATGGCGGTCGAGGGTGGCGCATATGGCCCCTCATCCGGCGACACGGGCAAGGCCGGTACTGTGGACGAAGGCCCAAGGCTCGTGAAGCTCGCCGCCCGTGACACTCTCACGTAATAATGAGCTGGGCTGTACACGCCTCGAGTCTCCGGAGAGCCGCCTCGGCCTCGGGGCTCTCCCACGCCAAAGAGCCGCACTTAGCTCCGCGCTGGTGAGAAGACGTCAAAGACTAGACTAGGTGCCGAACGTGGCCTTTTGTTTTTAGCCTCCTTTTATGTGGTCGAGCTTTCTCGCTTCGGATTTAAGTTGAAGTTGAATTTGTGTTTATGATATGGGAGGCGCTCGGTCTTATTTGCGTGATTTCTCGTGTTCTGGTTCCCGCCCAAGTTGAAATTCGCACTAGGCTGGGCTCAGCACACGTGCGCTTGCCGTCCCGCGGCCGGTACTCGCCTTCGCTAGGCTCTCGCCACATGGTCAGCAGGTCCCCCCTGAGGGCCCCCAGAGAATTACAAGCCTCATGAGCCTACCCAAGGTTTGCCCGGGCTAAAGGTAGATCACAGCAACTAACCCATCAAGGGCCCGTGAACATCATATGGGCCTCGCTCGTCGTCGTTCTTAACAACGTATGGACAACAATCCTTTTTACATGAGGGGCTTCCCCTCCCAAAATGCTCTTACAAACTTCAGGGCCATGCCCGAGCTTTCTCTATGCAGGATACACAACAGGGGGACGCAGAATCAATCAGACATGTCGCTTACCGCATCTTCTTGGTCATCTCCGGAGGCATCGCTGCCGCCACTGTCGCTGTCACTAGCTTCACCATAACCGTCGTGGGCGCCGTCATCACCTCCGTTCACCACGTCACCTTCATCCGCAGCAACTACCACCCCCTCATCATCAGAAGTAAAAGCCCGGACAAGCGCGTCCACGTTGTCCTCCACCCACCGTGCCAGGTCGCCTCAAATGGCCACGGGCACCGGAGCAACGACGGCGTCGAAGTCGAAGTGGGGATCCCTATCCTGAAGATGGCTGAAGACACGAGAGAGTGCACGTGCGAGCAGGCTGCGTGTCACAGCCCTAGCTCAGTCCCTGTTGTCTTGTTTGACCCTCATGTTGCATCATGTTTAAATTCAAAAGAATTTGAAATGGGGATGACAAACCCTAGCACCAAAATCAAATAGGGTCAACCAGAAATATTTTCAATGAACCCAGAATGCTTTTCAGAAAAGTTCATCATTTTTGAATTGGTCTAGAACCTCTGCCAAAAATGGTGCACATTTTTCTAGGTCACTCTGGATTTTTGAATTAATGCATTAAGTATTTGCATTTGGGCATTTAATTCATATATATATTTTAATTGCTCAAATAATACCGATAATGTTTGAGGGCTGCTGAAAATATTTCAACAAAGGCCTACAACTTATCTCAAGATTTTTAGGAAAGGTTTAGTATTTTTAGTAATTCAAAACAAAGATGTAAAATAGAAAACATTAATAAAAGGAGAGAGAGAGAGAAAGGTTTACCTCGACTTACGCAGCCCCCTAGCGCCCCCACCGGCCCAACACCGTGGCTGAGGCCTAGCCCACCCCCACCGCCTTCAACCTTCGCCAAGATGCAGAGGCGTCGACGCGCGCCTCCGAGCTCCACCTCCCGCTTCCACCTCCCGCTTCCTCGCCTGTTTCGTGGCTCGAAACGCCAAGACACCCCTCGGCCGCCTCCCTTGCCTCCTTGCTCTCTCCTCTCACTCCTCGCTTTTTCCCTCATGGCCGCCGCCATGGCTACTCCGCCGAGAAACACCACGGCCAGCTACTCCTCGCCCTCTCTCGAAGTTCCCGAGATCCGTGATTGCCGCCAGCTTCATCCTCGCCGAGCCGAAGCATCACCGGACGCCTCGCAATGCCGGGCGCCATCATCTTCTTCTTCCTCGGCACCAAGGCCGCCATCGCCGATTTGTCGCCGCTGCCGCTTCCCGAGCTCGCTGACCATCTTGATGTGACCACCGTGAGCTCATGATCCGCTTCTTTATCAAGACTCGATAGCGCCCCTAGCCGCTGCTCGCCGCCGAGCCCGAGCTCATCGCCGCCGCCATGCCGCCGCTGCCGCTGGTAGCCGCCGGCTCGTGGTTCGAAAGCGTAATCGCGCTCAAGATGCCCCTGTGATCCTAACACACCCATCCGCTGCTTCCCGCCGCATGCTGCATTGCCGAACCATCACCGCTCAACTCCGCGCCGCCACGAGCTCCATTCCTTGAGCTCCGCCACCCCACGCCCACCGCAGTTCCTCGATGCGGTGAGCATGGGCTTCGTGCCTCCGCCGCTTTTAGCCACCGGAGGAGCAACCTCAGCTTCATCAAGGCTTGCCGCCGGTGGCGTTGACCGTTTTGACCGGGGTTTGACCACCCCAGGTCGTCTGACATGTGGGCCCCGCCCCTAACCAGTTTAGTTTAGGGCTAATTACCCCCCTGCTGACACTAACGGTGGGCCCAGTGCCCGCTAATTTGATTAGTTAAATTTAATTAATCCTGTTATATAACTATGTCACTAACGTGTGGACCCCACACGTCAGGTTTGACCTGGTCAACCGCAGTTGACCTGCTGACGTCATAGTGATGCAATGCTGACACAGTTAACCATTTTCTGGATTTAAAATAATACAGAAAATTCTAGAAAATGTTACAAACTTCAAAAATTCATATAAAATCAATCGTAACTCAGAATGAAATAAGTTATATATGAAAAATGATCAGAAAAATCCAATCTATCCATCTATACTGGTTCCGTGCATGTTTAAACAACTTAACCTTGCTGTTTAGCTCAAAACATGTTAATGCACCTTATAAACCCATAACTTGAGTTTGCATTTGAATCTTTGATTCAAATGAGCTCAAACCACCCTGGTTGTAGATGCATTAGCCCAACACACTCATTTTGCCATGTCATGATCATGCATCATATTGTTGCATTGCATTGATTGTGTTCTTCCTTGTTTGCCGATATTTGTCCCCTCTTGATAGACGTGTACCTATGATGCCATCGATGACACCGATGAAGACCTATACTATCTTCGTATGCTGCAAGCAAAACCTCCTTGTTCATTCCACATAATCCTACTCTCTCGCCTCGCTTCTCTTTATCGCATTAGGACAACAATGATACAAATGTTACTTGCTGTGGTAGTTGAACCCTTTATCCTCTCGTGATGACCTGTCATTGCCACAAGAATAGATGAAACCCACTAGCATGAGTAGGAGTTGTTTGAGCCCTGATGTGCCTACTCATTCATGCTTGTTGTCATGCCTGCTATTGCTTAGAGTTGTAGTCAGTCCGATTCATCGGGATGAATCGAGGTGTGTGAACATGTCCCACTGTGTGTGAGCTAAGTGTGTGAACACGATTTGGTAAAGGTAAGGTGAGAGGCCATGTAGGAGTACATGGTGGGTTGTCTCATGCAGCCTGGCCCTCGTGAACTGAGTTCTGTGTTTGTGATCCATGAACAGCTACTACCACTCATTGGGATCTTTAATTGACCTCTCGGCTTCTTAATCACCCTTGTTATCTCGTCTGTGAGTTGCAACTAGTTTCGTGTTTGTAGGTAGTGCTAGTAGTCTACCAAGTGGCACCCTGCATGTGGGCTTGGGATGACTAGGTGCAAGTGGCACGGTGTACCAAGTGGCACCCGGATGGTGGGCTTGGGAACCCCGCCACATCGCTTGGGTCCGTGAGCGACACCCCGCCCAGATCTCCTTGCGGATGGAACCCAATAGGCGATAAACCCGACGAGACTTGAGTGTTTAGGTAGGTCGGGCCGACTCTCGCCAAAGCCTGCTTGAAGGTTGCCAAGATACACGAGGTGTACATGGCGTTAGTGGCGAGAGCGCAGTGAAGAAGTACACCCCGCAGGTTAACATTATCTATTCAATAGCCGTGTCCGCTGTAAAGGACTTCTTGGTTGCATGTATAGCCATAGACAAGTGAAAGTGGATACTCTAAAATATGCAAGATAAGCGTGAGTCCTATGGATGGCGCTCGAGGGAGACGGAGCGGATCCATAGTGGCGTATTGATATGGTGAATATGTGGACTCGTAGCGCCACCTCAAAAGAGTTACTTGCAATGTAGTTCAGATAGCCATCGAGTCAAAGCTGGCTTGTCGCAGCCAAACTCCACCATCCCTTTGTTGATAATGATGCATATGTAGTTAGTTCTCGATGTAAGTCTTGTTGGGTACATTTGTACTCACGCTGCTTAATTTATGTTTTTGTAGAGAGACTTCAGCCTCGCTTAGTAGTTCCGCTTTGACTTCGACGCTTAGCTTGTTACCTCAGCTACGATCTTGTGCCCTCGGCAGATCAGTAGATAGTCGCTTCTAAGCCTTTTTCATTTGTAGATGTCTCAGATCGACATGTTAAGCTTCCGCTTGTGCTATGACTTGTATGTTTCAATGTTGGGTCGTGAGACCCATGTTTGTAATATCTCGCCTCCTGAGCCTAATGAATAAATACTTGAGTTGTAGAGTCATGTTGTGATGCCATGTTGTATTTGCACATATCGAGCATATTGTGTGTATGTTATTGAAATGCTTGGTATGTGTGGATCCGACTATCTAGTTGTTTATCCTTAGTAGTCTCTCTTACCGAAATGTCTCCTAGTGCTTCCATCGAGCCATGGTAGCTTGCTACCGCTCCTAACACTTAGGCTGGCCGGCATGTGTCTTTCTTCGCTCTCGTGTCTGTTCTTCGGGAAATGTCACGCGATGAATACCGGAGTCCTCGTTAGCTCGCTACATCCCGGTTCACCGAGTCCTCGCTAGCCCAAAGCTTACACTCGATCCACTCACCGATGACCGACATCGCTCGATGTCGGGTCATGGATGCCCGTCCTCGTAAGTTTGTGCCACTTTGGGTTTACGACTAGCCATGTCAGCCCGACTCTTATCATATGGATGCTAGCGACACTATCATATACGCAGCCAAAAGGCTAAACGGTCCCGGCAAAGGTAAGGCAACACCGTGGGAATACCGCATGTGAGGCCCAAAGTGATATGAGGTGTTACATGCTAGATCGATGTGGCATTGAGTCGGGTCCTGACACTGCGACCCCTCTCTTTGACGAGCTGGCGAGCCCTCTCATAGCGGTCCTCTAGATGCTACCACGCCGCTGAAGAACTAGAGATTGCCGCATAGTTGGTCACATGAGGTTGTGAAGGCGACGCCCATAGATATTGCCTAGGGCCATGTTGGCCCTGCCCTCGAGCTGCTTGGAGCATGGGGCCATGCATGTGCTCCAAGGTTCCGCCGTCGGGCTAATCTTGTCTTCGCTTTCGCTGCAATGGCCTCGACGTCATCAACCCTCCATTGGAGAAGAAGCAGCTCGGCACGGGAGGAGGCCAACTGAGCCTGCGCCGTGACTAGGGCGGCTGCGATGGCCTCCGCTCGCTACGTCGCTTCAGTCAGCTTGGTCCTTAGAGCGGCAGTCCTGCCCACAGCCTCGACTTCAATCAGCTCCAACCTCTCGCCATACTCGCGCACAAGACCCGCGCGAACTTCCGCCACGCGGCGGTCGACCTCTTCTTGGATTCAGGCCTCCCACGTGCCGACGTCATCCTCCACCTGCACTACAAAAAAAAGACACATCCGTGACATTTTGGGCCGAACAATTTTTTTTTCTGTCATACATATGACACTTCTATGATGATAATTGTGACAAAACCCGGTATCATCATAGATGTGGTGGGCTCCTACTTATGACAAAAATCATGATGTAAAATGGGCTTTTCATCCAGTATGGCCGGAGACGCAGCTGCATGACATTCTTTGGGCCGCCCATAACGGAAAAACCATGGTAGAAGCGAGGGGAGGAAAATTTCGGGAGTTGCCGGTTACGGTGGGAGGTCGGGCCCGAGCGATGCGTGCTTTCTCAGACACGCAGCGTAGGCGTTGGCTCTAATCAACCCGAAGCGAGGCGTTGGGCTCTAATCAACCCGAGCGACAGAATCAGAGGCTACGCTATCGAACCCGAGGGATCAATCGATGGCTGTTAATCAACTCGATGGGGCGATTCTTCACTACCGCCGCTAATCAAGCCGATCGATTGATGAAAGTGAGCGCTATGGGGGGGTTGGATGAACAGTGAGCGGTGGCGTTGCCTCTGGATGACAGGACCCCGTGGTGTGGAGGGCTGGTTGAATAGTAGACGCTGGAGGGGTTGCCGTGGAGGGGTGGTTGAACAGGACCCCGTGGTGTGGAGGGCTGGATGAACAGTAGACGGTGGAGGGGTGGCCGTGGAGGGGTGGTTGAACAGGACCCCGTGGTGTGGAGGGCTGGATGAACAGTAGATGGTGGAGGGGTGCCCGTGGAGGGGTGCTTGAACAATAGCCTGTGGAATAGCGCGCGGTGGAGGCTAGATGAATAGGAGCCCGTGGAGGCTGGAGGAGGTCGACGGTAGCCCGTGGAGGCTGGAGGAGGTCGACGGTGGAGATGAACAATATCCCGTGGAGTCCCGTTTTGCGGTATGCCACACCCCTCACGATGAACAGGACCCTGCTTCACCGTAGAGGCCCAACACAAGTCCGCTTTCATCCGCTTTTGGCGGTATGCCACACCCTCCCGATCAACAGACTTCTGCTTCGACCGTAGGAGGTCCGTTTATCCATTTTGCGATACGCCATACCCTACCGATCAACAGACCCCTGCTTAGACAAGAGGAGGTCCGTTGGTCTGCTTTTGCGGACGCCACACCCTCCCGATCAACAGACCCCATTCCAACGTGGCCGGCCGAACACAAGGCCATTTCTCCGCTTTGTGGTACGCCAGACTCGCTGCATCGCCGCTCCGCCCAAGCCGCTTGGTTCCCACGCTGCTTGCTGCTTCCCAATAAACACGACGATTCCGCTGCTTCCCCATGAACACGACACATTCCGCTTCTCCCATGAACACGACGACGACGCTGTTTCTCCGCTCCGACCCAGCCATGTACGTGATGCGCGAGTAGGCGCTCGAGACCCGCCCATATGTACGCACGCAGTACATGCTATGTGCGCGCTTACTATGACACGCGCGCTTCTACATCCACCAAGATATATGTACGCATACGTCACGACCAGAATGACAACGCCACGACGCTTCGACCAGGTGGGTCCCGACCATCGACACTTCCTTGCATGCGAAGATGTAGCCGGTGGGTCCCAGCAATGGGGTGAATCATTTTTTGCCCGGACGCACTTCCTTGCGGTGAAGATGTAGCCGGCGGGTCCTAGCAAGTGGGGTGAATCGCTTTTTGCCCGGACGCACTTCCTTGCGTATGGAGGTGTTGCTGGTGGGTCCCAGCGTCGTGGGCGAATCGCTTTGTTTTTTGCCCGGATGCACTTCCTTGCGTGCGAAGATGTAGCTGGTGGGTCCCAGCAGCCGTGGGGAACGTTTTCATGAAATACAAGGCCCATCCGTGGGTCCCAAATGTCCGTGGAGGAACCATTATTTTCCGTGATCATAAGGAGGCACTTCTTGTCAGCGGTCAGGACCCACTGTTAGCCTCTCCACGCATACCCACGTCCGCTGGAAGTCGCTCTCGACCATGTCGACCACGCCACCGAGAGCACCAGGCGGTGGACGACGGCAAGGTCTAGGAAGGGGACGACGGGAGCCGGGAAGACGCGGCAAGGAAGCCCGCGCGAGAGGAGTACGGGGTTCACCGTTCTGCTGCGTGTAAGGTTGCCGCCGCCGCAGGCCTCGCCAGCGTAGGAATAGTAGGGGTGGTGAGGCTCCGCGCAAAGACACCGGTCATGGGAGGCAGGAGCATGCGGCACGACCGGCGCTGCTTTGGGCGGCTGGAGCAAGAAGACCAGAGGTTGAAGAAGCACTACGGCCGTTGGATGGACATCGTACGGTCATTAGAGCTAGAATCATTCATATTGACTAAAGTTGACAAAGGCCCCCGTCCCAGTCAACTTAGTAGGCCCACAAGTCAGCCTCCCACCAAAGTGGGTCCCAGCTAGTAGGGGGAGTATTCATTTTTTTGTGCGTAATAAGGAGGCACTTCCGGTGGGTCCGAGCTGACAGCTGGGAACGTTGCGAATACGCTGGCCTGTCCGTGGGTCCCAACAATGGGGGAAACATTTTTTCGCTGGCAGGTAGCCCGTCCGTGGGTCCCGCTGTCGTGGAGGAATAATTATTTTGCGCTGAATAAGGAGGCACTTCTTGCGCCCTCGACCCAAATTGCCACCTCTCCTCAGACAAGATTTCCCGATGGAAGTCGGTCGTTGACCATGTTGACCACGCCGTGCCGAGAGCACCAAGGCGGTGGTCTAGACAACGGCGAGGCTTAGGAAGGGGACGACGCGGAGCCAGGGAAGATGCAGCAGTGGTAGCCCGCGCGGAGAGGAGTACGAGGGTTCACTGGTTCGGCTGCGGTGTGAGGATGCCGTCACCGTAGAATAACAGGGGGTGTGGGTGAGTAGAGGGATGGCCTGGCTAGCGGTGGTAGTAGTACGGGGCGGTGAGGCCTCCACGGCATCACAGCCGGCCACGGGAGGCAGGAGCACGCGACACGACCGGCGCTGCTTTGGGCGGCTGGAGCAAGAAGACCAGAGGTTGAAGAAGCACTATGGCCGTTGGATGGACATCGTACGATCACTGCAGCTAGAATCATTTATATTGACTAAGTTGACAAAGCCCTTCGTACGCGTCAACTTAGTAGGCCCACATCTTGGATTTGGCAGAGAACATATAGCCCATTTGCGATTTGTAAGAATGTACAACCCATTTTTCAATTCTAATGGAATTTACTACATCCCATTTACAGTTTGTTAAAAGTACAGCCCAACTTCTAGCTAGGACAATGATTAATAATTTCAAACAACCGCCAAAACAGAATTCAAAAAAAATCTACATTTTGATGGGATCCAAATATTTTTATCCCAAATTTCTAGTCGTTAAATATAATTTCAAAATAAAGTTGTATCACGTTAAAATCCAACGAAATATTGCGCATACAACAAGTAATGAAATTAAAATTTCCAAATTCCAAAAATAATATATATTTCAAACTAATTACGTGTTTGGTGCATAGTAATTACCCAGTTTTTATAATTACATCCCACTTATTATTTTCTTAAAGTCCATTTTCTTGTTAAGCCTAATGCATACCTCCTAGGAAACTTTGCAGCCCAGCAGGGCGGATAACAAGTTGACCCGGATATTGTGTACAACCTGTCGCCCAGCTTGCATTGTCGATGTTGAAAAAAGGCCTGTGTAGTACATACAACCTAACATGGTTACTCAGCCCACATTCAAGAACGCCGAAAGGCCCAAACAAGGCTTCAGACAACTTTTAAAGTCATCGAGCTCAATTAATAACTTAAGAAAAAGTTAGATTACAAAGGAACCTAATTAAAAGCTGTCACGAGCAATAAATAATTCAACGGGTCCCACTTAGCGTAGGCTGCTGTGTGTGTGTGTGTGTGTGTGTGTGTGTGTGAGAGAGAGAGAGACCCATCGGTTAATGCTCAGAATACATCTTTCAGCCATATGCATTGTCGATGCTCAAGAAAACTTATATAGTTGACACAATCATATAGAACATCATAGCACACCGAACTTGCATACAAAAATTTCACGCAGTGGCACAATTAGGATGTTAGCAAGGATCGCTACGGAAGGGCTATGTTGAAACCAACGAAGTCGCATATAATGGTTCATTGTCTTTATAAATGACGGGAAATATCTTGAATGTTGTGCAAAGAAAATGCACACACAACACAATAAGTTCTCGCTAGCACATTAAGTTGACGACAACCCTTTCTAAAAAGTTCAGTACAAAATTAGAACAGGTCACAATCAAATGTACCGCATATCGCTGCTTACTCCATAGCTCGGATTGAACTAGTACTATCTCGACAAGATTCAGCTTGTTACCTCAAATTAGAGCACATCCAGCAGCCAGCCCTGCCTTTCTCCCAAAGAAGCAAAGGGCCTCCGCCACATGATGGAGTAGGCCCTGTGCCATCCATCGCTCCAAGCAACACGGGAAAGTCTAACGCTGACTCAGAATGGACGCCGCCGACGGACTCGCACCAAAGAGCGGCGCAAAGATGACTTCGATTGATGGATTGACCACTTCTTCGACATGCGGCGTTGGCGTTGATGTCTTTGGTAGGCACGGGGCCACCCATGAATTAGCCCAGTGGGGAGTTTGTCCGAGTGGCCGGGAGAGTGTCACGGGCAATAGAGCAGTTTTGTCGGAACGTCGTTGGTCCATCCGAATGGGGGTGTGAGGCCATGGGTTTCGTAGTGTGGGTACAGTGTACTAACCTCTGCAGAGTGTGTGTTAAATCTATCAATTGCCGCACCCACTGATAAGGGCCCAGTTCGTAAGTAGGTCACACAATGGATCAACTTTTATAAAGTAGTTTTGCACACTAAGTTATTTGCATGGCACTGGATGAGTGCCGATGATGTCAGTGAGACTGGCCATTGTTGAACCAAGTGTGGTTCCATTTGTGATCCGTGAATGATCACCGTTTGGTTCTGAGTAACCCGTTGAACAATGTGGTTACATTTGTGATCCATGAATGACCAACCCGTTGGTAAGAGGCGAGGACTCGGTGCACAAGATCGGTTACCGGCATGAGTAGCAAGAGTTTGGTTGCATGGCATGAGTAGCATGTTGTTATTTGCATTTAACTTGGTTAAATGTCATGATATTGTTTGCCTTTATGTTTGTGCTTGTTCTGAGCTTGCAAGTACATTCAATGTACTGACCTGGCGTGTTATGCCAGATTTCAAGAAAGTCTAACCGGATTGGAGTGCTGCTGTGTCTAGATCGTGTCCACATTGGTGTCCCTGTGCTATGGAGTCCCGCTTCGTCATCGTTCTGCTGCCGCGTAGTTATGGTGATCGAGGCCCCTTTATGTTCCCTAAATAATGTACATTTTGTTCAGCCGCACCGTGTGTGCTGCTTGGCCTTGCTACTTGATGTAATATCGCACTATGTTTCCGCTAGCATCAATAAAGCGGTTGTTTTCTATACCAAGATGTTGTGTGTTGCCAGAAGACTTGATCTCTGGGTTGGCAATGCAAGGTAAACCGGTTGCTCTGAGCCGGGGTGTCACAACACTTGGTATCGGAGCCGCGCTGACTGTAGGACACGCTAGACCCCGACACGTTAGTTGAACGTTAGCTAGCTTGCTAATTTAGTGCCGGTAGTGTTTGCGTCTGGATGCTGCATTGCATGCATTTGATTTATTGTTATTTCTAACCGGTTTATGGTTCTGAGTGTAGATGGCTCCAGTGCCGTATCCGTGCTAGTTGGAGCTGTTGCCATACACTTCGCCACATCTTATTCGGAATGTATGGCATCAACTTTACCCTCATAGTGACGACCCAGCGTATCGGGTGTACCGGGAGCGTCTAGCCAACTTAGTGTACAAGTATCACACCCTGGTTACTCTGCGCACCAGTTCGTCATCAGGCTCTTACACTCGTACCTCTCGGAGCGGTTATGCTTCTACTTCCACTCAGGCCGTTCAGTTTACCGCGTTCGAGATTCTCGTCGAGTTATGCTATGCCGAGGTTCGGATGCAGACTCACCCAGGTTTTCGCTACTATCCATCTTTGCACGACGATGGTCGTGTCCGCTTTCCTGTCATTGATCCAGCGTCCGATAGTGACACTAGCCACCTTTCTTGATACATCACTGCTAATTACCTTCTGATTCACGAGTGGCTCGAGAGCTGAATCGTGCTCGCACTTCTTTAGTCACCGCTAGGTCCTACCACACTCCACCCTCCATGGGATTTACTCCTTACATTGTCCCTGGTTTTAGCTGGCCTATTTCCCCGGTTACCCCTCCGAGTAGCTCGGGCACCTCGACCGTGAACCCACACAGTGCCCCTGCTGAGTGGGCGTCCCTTCTCGCTACCCCCACAGCTCCCATGATCCCTTCTCATCTCCTGCCTACCTCTGAGGGAGAGCCCTCGAGGCAGTGCCGTCATGTTACCCTTAACCCGGAGGTCTCGGTTAGTGTCGTCAGTTCAGGATCTGAGTCCGACCTAGGAGAGGACCCAGCGAGCAGGCAGAGCCCTACAGCATCTGAGTATCCGCAGTGGTCATGTGATGTACGGATGTAGTTGTATGAGCCATGATGTATCGTTTCATTTATGTGAGTAGTCACACCCGTCATGATGTCTACCTTTCATGTACAAGTCTATGTATAATTATGTTGGAACTCTTTATTATTCGCTGTATTTCTCAATTTTTGTTTTGCTTCTTTCGGGTTTGTCGCTAGCTTTTCTTCCCATTTTTTGATTTTGCTCATCGCGGTTGCTTTTATTGGGAAAAACAAACAGTAGGATGACATGGGGAGGCAGCAACACGCATGCTTGTGAGGATGTCCCTATTCGTCGCTCAGCAAGACAGGCAGGACACTCCCCCGAGCCGTATCCGCACCCACCGCCTCCACCGCCAAATCCATCTTCCACTGAACAAATTATCCGCATGTTTGAGGAAAGAAGGAACAACAATCTGATTGAGTTGTTAAAAAGTGTACAAGATATGGTTGGGCAGAATGGAAATTGGAATGGTCATCACTCAAAGCTGTCACATTTTCAAAGGACTAAGCCTCCCAGTTTCAGTCAAGTGGGATCCTTTGGAAGCTGATGATTGGTTGCGAACTATTGAGAAGAAGCTTGAGATTGCTCGTACTGAAGAAGCCGACAAGGTTCCGTTTGCTACACACTATCTTGAAGAAGCTGCTGCTATATGGTGGGATAATGAAAAAGCTATGTGGCCTGCAGGCGAAGAAATCACTTGGACTAATTTCAAGGACCATTTTCGCAAGTACCATATTCCTGCTAGTATCATGAAAGTTAAGCAACACAAATTCCTCGCTCTCACTCGGGGAAATCTGTCAGTAAGTGAATATTTGCACAAGTTCAACCATTTGGCCTGTTATTCTCTCTATGATGTGGCCACAGAAGAAAGGAAGATCGACAGATTCCTTGGAGTATTAAACCAACACCTCAGGTGTACTCTCGGTATGCTCGACTTTCCAGATTTTCAAACTTTGATAAACAAAGCCCTCATTGCAGAGAGGGAGCACAAGCCTATGCATGATAACCAATCCACAAATAATGACCACAAGCATAAGTTCAAGCCTAAGAAGGGCGGGTAGCCAGTGCAAAAGGCATGTACCTGGCAGCAGACTCAAGTGGAATACAAACCAAATTACCAGCAGAATGTGAACAAAACCACTACTCAAGTCAAGAATGTCATGACCAGTCTAGTGCGCGAAGTGTGTCAGCGCAATAACTCATTCTTTAATTGTGGCCAAACCGGACATTATGCCAGACAGTGCCCCAAGAAGTCAAATGCCCCATTCCGGCCGCAAGTCAACCACATGGGGCCATACCCTTTCCAGAAGACCATCCAAGGGCAAGTTCATCACCTCTCCGCAGACGAAGCCCAAGAGAACCCAGAAGTCGTCATTGGTATGTTTCCTGTTAATAACATACCTGCAATAATGTTATTTGACTCTGGGCTTCCGACTCGTTTGTTTCTCGGAGTTCCGTTGCATGAAACAATTTCCTTGCTCGATTTTGGGAAAAAGTATGATGGTTCAATCCCCGGGATCCGTGCTCAAAAGCAATCTAGTCTGCCGTAATTTGGAAATTGATATCAAGGGGTCCATTTTCTAGCTTCTTTGATAGTCATCGAGTCTGCCAAGTTGGATGTTATTTTAGGAATGAACTGGTTGACCCAATATCAAGTGTGCATCAATTGTGCTACCAAAGAAGTCACCTTGACAAGACCGGAAGGACGATGCACAAAATTCTATGCCCGTAGAAGCATACCCAAGAAAGAACTGGTCTTCAATGCTGTAGCCGAAGGATTGGATTTAATTCCTGTGGTCAGTGAGTTCCCTGATATATTCCCCGAGGAATTACCAGGAATGCTGCCAGACCGAGAGCTTGAGTTTGCAATTGATCTTGTGCCCATGACAGCACCATCATACAAGAAGTATTATCAGTTCGCCGTCGAACTTCGTGGAATTAAAGAAACAGCTTGATGAGATGCTTCAGAAAGGATATATCCGCCCAAGCACGTTACCATGCGGGTCACCCACAATATTTGTGGACAAGAAAGATGGCAGTCTCAGAATGTGTGTGGACTACCGTCGATTGAATGATGTCACCATCAAAAACAAATGCCCGCTGCCAAGGATTGATGATTTGTTCGATCAACTCAGTGGAGCAAAAGAATTTTCCAATATTGATTTAAGGACCGGATACCACCAACTCAAGATCAAGAAGGAAGATATTCCTAAGACCGCCTTCACTACCCGATACGGTCTTTACAATATACCGTGATGTCTTTCGGTCTCATGAATGCCCCTGCCTTTATCGTGCATATGATGAATAAGGTATCCATGGATTTCTTGGATAAGTTTGTGGTGGTATTCATCGATGACATTCTCATATACTCCAAAAGTAAAGAGGAGCACAAGGAACACCTCAGAGCAGTCTTGCAGAGACTCCGCGACCATCAGCTATATGCAAAATTCAGCAAGTGTGAGTTTTGGCTTAAACAAGTCAGATTTTTGGGACATGTTCTGTCAGCGGAAGGCATAGCTGTGGATCCCAGCAAAGTGAAAGACATGCTCGACTGGGCAGCACCCACGACTGTATCCGAAATCCAAAGTTTTCTTGGATTAGCCGGATATTACCGCCGGTTCATCAAGGGATTTTCCAAGATTGCCAAGCCAAAGACAGAGCTCCTCAAGAAAGATAAGAAGTTTGAATGGACTGAGGACTATGAGAAGAGCTTCACCGAGCTAAAGACCAGATTAACATCAGCACCGGTATTGACTCTCCCAGACATTTACTGCAGCTTTGATGTGTATTGTGACGCATCCAGGAAAGGTATTGGATGCGTATTCATGCAAGATGGCAAGGTTGTAGCCTACGCATCTCGCCAGACTATATTGTCGGCATGCAGGAGCAGGGGTCCCAGACTTGCACTGCGACTGCTGGCGTGGCTCAAGGGGTGGCCCAGCACGGCTCGTCTACATCAACCCATGCTCAAGACCCTCGCGAGGGGCCAAGCCTCGCGGGGCGGACGATGCAAGGCTTCCTCAGGGGCGGCCTCACCAGACAGGCTCGCGAAGAGGTGGAGAGATCAAGGCAAGGAGTACCTTGTGAGGTGCTTGTGACGCAAGCCATGACGATCGAGACTAGGCGGGCGCCAACCTGTGCAGTGTCCTCGTTTCCTCTTTGGTGCAAAGGGGGCAAGCACAGGCGCGGAGTACCGAGGCATCAAGCAAAGGTTACCATATCGGTGCAACAAGACCAAGACCAGTAGAGAGACAGGACGGAGGTCATTGTGGAGCCCAAGACGGCGTCATCACCAGTGCCTTTGGCAGTCGAAGACCAACTTTAGTCAGGATAACTTGTACTAGCTGTCCCCCTTCAAAATGGCCATTGTTGGCTCCCTTCCCTCTCAATATTTGGGAAGAGGACCAGGGCCTCTATAAATAGAGATAGCCACTACCGTAGAGAGGGGAGAGATCTCACCGAGAACCAATAGAGAGGAAGCCATTCCTCTCCAAGCATACCACCACAAGAACACCCCTCGTGAGGCTGTTCTTTCCCTGTACTGTTCATCATCAGCCCCAGAGGCAATCCACCACACCACACACTAGAGTAGGGTATTACACCACAACGGTGGCCCGAACTAGTATAAACCTTGTGTCCCTCGTGTTGTTCATCGTGTAGCTTAGATTCGCAGCGAGGCTTTGGGGCGTGGATCGGTAGGAAGAAGATCTTCATGCGCACCCCAGAGTTCGAACCTTAAGGGTTTTGCCGGGACCCGATATCCTACATTTGGCGCGCTTTGTAGGGGTGCGCCGAAATCCCCTTTCCGCCGATATGCGTTCCACTACTTCGTCACATCCATGTCCTGCGACCTGACAGCCAACGCCGATCGCTGGGCGGCGTGGCTTGCCCATGCCGCGCCGCCTGCCCAAGGTGACCTCAACCCCGCACTCCACAGAACACTGCGGGGCGAGGGAGACGCCGCCAAGTGCTACCTGCCCTCACTCCGCGGCAGGTGCGATCAGCAGAGAGGGCCTCAAGCCTCGCCGCGGCCACAGCGCTGCACACCCGACGGGGGCAGGCGAACATGAAGGCCGCGCTCACGGTGGCTCGGGTACGGCTACGGTGCAGGCTGCAAGAGAATAGCCAAGATGTGCCACTGGAGCGCGTCGCCGAGCTCCTGGATGCCGCAGCTTCCGGGGCGCCCCCTTTCTGCGTCCAACTTCCACCCGATGCCCCAGGCGGATCATACGGCGGGCCCATCCACGCCCGTGCGCCCTCAGGCGTACCCCAAGCCTTCATCAACACCAGATCTACCATCAGCGCCGGGCGTCAAGCGGCACCAGCGCCACCCCTAGTGAGCGAGGGCATGTGCATCACCGCCTACGGCCCGGGCGGGCGGCCACCCTATCATCCCCAGGACGGTGCTTCGAGCCAAGCCGCGTGGAACTTGGGGCACTACAACGAAGCCTTCGGGGTGGCGGCATCGGAGGCGTACGTGCCCCACATGGTGGATCGGGAATTCGCACTGGAAGAAGACCACGGCTCGTTCCTCGGGCCAGGCTGAGAGGAAGAGACGCCAGAAGCCGAGCCTTTTCAGGAGCCTCAAGGAAGCCTCTGCAGCACCGAGGCGACAAATATCGGGTACCACTAATTCCTCAGGAGCAAGCTTATGCTAACCATGGGTTGCAGGAAGTCCAGGTCACTACAGCGGAAGGCTGCCCCAGCTCGGCAGCCTCCCTTCCGCCAGGAGGGGCACACTAGGGGCTGCAGGAGAGGGGCCGGGTGCCAGGCCCCTCCCCACGGCGCGTGGAGCAAGGTGTTTCTCGGAGGTAGGCCCTCTGCTGGGGAGGTGCCGCAAGGCCTGCCCCTGACAGAGGACCCGTGGTCGTAGGGGGAACCGCTGGCGTCCCCTTTACCCCATTGGCGTCACCCTTGGTCTCCGGTCGTCATCAATGGCGGTCGAGGGTGGCGCAAGGCGGGCCCCTCATCTGGCGATACGAAGCAAGGCCGGTACCTGTGACGAAGGCCCAGTGCCTGTGAAGCTCGCCGCCCGTGACACTCTCACGTAATAATGAGCTGGGGCTGTACACGCCCTGGAGTCTCCGGAGAGCCGCCCTCGGGCCTCGGGGGCTCCCTCCCACGCCAGCAGCCGCACTTAGCTCCGCGCTGGTGAGAAGACGTCAAAGACTAGACTAGGTGCCGAACGTGGCCTTTTGTTTTTAGCCTCCTTTTATGTGGTCGAGCTTTCTCGCTTCGGATTTAAGTTGAAGTTGAATTTGTGTTTGCGTATGCGGGGAGGCGCGTCTGGTCTTATTTGCGTGATTTCTCGTGTTCTGGTTCCTGCCCAAGTTGAAATTCGCACTAGGCTGGGCTCGGCACTGCGTCGCTTGCCGTCCATGGCGGTACTACGCCGCTAGGCTCTCGCCACATGGTCAGCAGGTCCCCCCTGAGGGCCCCCAGAGAATTACAAGCCTCATGAGCCTACCCAAGGTTTGCCCGGGCTAAAGGTAGATCACAGCAACTAACCCATCGCGGGGCCCGTAACATCATATGGGCCCTCGTTCGTCGTCGTTCTTAACAACGTATGGACAACAATCCTTTTTACATGAGGGGCTTCCCCTCCCAAAATGCTCTTACAAACTTCAGGGCCATGCCCGAGCTTTCTCTATGCAGGATACACAACAGGGGGACGCAGAATCAATCAGACATGTCGCTTACCGCATCTTCTTGGTCATCTCCGGAGGCATCGCTGCCGCCACTGTCGCGTGTCACTAGCTTCACCATAACCGTCGTGGGCGCCGTCATCACCTCCGTTCACCACGTCACCTTCATCCGCAGCAACTACCACCCCCTCATCATCAGAAGTAAAAGCCCGGACAAGCGCGTCCACGTTGTCCTCCACCCACCGTGCCAGGTCGCCTCAAATGGCCACGGGCACCGGAGCAACGACGGCGTCGAAGTCGAAGTGGGGATCCCTATCCTGAAGATGGCTGAAGACACGAGAGAGTGCACGTGCGAGCAGGCTGCGTGTCACAGCCCTAGCTCAGTCCCTGTTGTCTTGTTTGACCCTCATGTTGCATCATGTTTAAATTCAAAAGAATTTGAAATGGGGATGACAAACCCTAGCACCAAAATCAAATAGGGTCAACCAGAAATATTTTCAATGAACCCAGAATGCTTTTCAGAAAAGTTCATCATTTTTGAATTGGTCTAGAACCTCTGCCAAAAATGGTGCACATTTTTCTAGGTCACTCTGGATTTTTGAATTAATGCATTAAGTATTTGCATTTGGGCATTTAATTCATATATATATTTTAATTGCCCAAATAATACTGATAATGTTTGAGGGCTGCTGAAAAATATTTCAACAGTGCCCACAACTTATCTCAGTATTTTTAGGAAAGGTTTAGTATTTTTAGTAATTCAAAAACAAAGACAGAAAATAGAAAACATTAATAAAAGGAGAGAGAGAGAGAGAAAGGTTTACCTGGACTTACGTGCAGCCCCTAAGCGCCCAGATAACACTGTGGCTGAGGCCTAGCCCAATTCCCCACCGTCTTCAACCTCTGCCCGATGTCTGGGGCGTGTCGGCAGCAGGCCCAGAGCTCCACCTCCTGCTTCCACCTCCTGCTTCCCCTCGCCTGTTCTCGTGCAGGAAGCGGCCGGCCACACCCCCTCGGCCGCTCCTTGCCTCCTTGCTCTCTCCTCTCACTCCCTGCTCTTTTCCCCTCATGGCCGAAGCCGCCATAGCCACTCATTGAAAACACCACGGCCAGCTACTCCCTCGCTCCCTCTGAGTTCCGAGATCCGTGTCGTCGCCCGACTTCATCCTCGCCGAGCCGAGCATCACGGGCGCCTGCAATGCGGCGCCATCATCTTCTTCTTCCTCGGGCACCGAAGGCCGTCATCGTCGATTTGTCGCCGTCGTCGCTTCCCCGAGCTCGTTGACCATCTTGATGTGACCCTTGTGAGCTCATGATCCGTTTCCCCTTTTACCGCTTTCGATAGCGCTCCCTAGCGCGTCATCGCCGAGCCGAGCTCATCGCCGCCCGGCCATGCCGCCCGCCGTCGTTAGCCGCCGCTGAAGCTCGTGTCGAGTGGCGTCTCGTGCTCTATATGCCCCGGGATCCTAACACACCCATCCGCTGCTCCTGCCGCATGCTGCATTGCCGTAACCATCACCGCCCGAACTCCGGCGCCGCCACGAGCTCCATTCCTTTGAGCTCCGCCACCCCGCCAACCGCGTGCTCCCACAGATCTTGGTGAGCATGGGCTTCCCACAGTGCCCTCGCGCGCTTTTAGCCACGGAGAAAACCCATGGCCTTCGCGCGTTGCCGCGATGGCGTTGACCGTTTGACGGGGTTTGACCACCCAGTGTCGTCGACATGTGGGCCCGCCCTAACCAGTTTAGTTTAGGGCTAATTACCCCCCTGCTGACACTAACGGTGGGCCGGTGCCGCTAATTTGATTAGTTAAATTTAATTAATCTGTTATATAACTATGTCACTAACGTGTGGACCCCACGTCGGGTTTATTTGGTCAACGCAGTTGACCTCTTGGCGTCATAGTGATGCAATCTTGACCGATTAACCATTTTCTGGATTTAAAATAATACAGAAAATTCTAGAAAATGTTACAAACTTCAAAAATTCATATAAAATCAATCGTAACTCAGAATGAAATAAGTTATATATGAAAAATGATCAGAAAAATCCAATCTATCCATCTATACTGGTTCCGTGCATGTTTAAACAACTTAACCTTGCTGTTTAGCTCAAAACATGTTAATGCACCTTATAAACCCATAACTTGAGTTTGCATTTGAATCTTTGATTCAAATGAGCTCAAACTCCTACAGTTGTAGATGCATTAGCCCAACACACTCATTTTGCCATGTCATGATCATGCATCATATTGTTGCATTGCATTGATTGTGTTCTTCCTTGTTTGCCGATATTTGTCCCCTCTTGATAGACGTGTACCTATGATGCCATCGATGACACCGATGAAGACCTATACTATCTTCAGAAGTGCCAGGCAAGCAAAACCTCCTTGTTCATTCCGTTACAATCCTACTCTCTCGCTCCTGCTCTCTTTTACTGCATTAGGACAACAATGATACAAATGTTACTTGCTGTGGTAGTTGAACCCCTTTATCCTCTGCATGACCTGTCATTGCCACAGTAAATAGATGAAACCCACTAGCATGAGTAGGAGTTGTTTGAGCCCTGATGTGCCTACTCATTCATGCTTGTTGTCATGCCTGCTATTGCTTAGAGTTGTGTCGGTCGATTCATCGGGGATGAATCGGAGGTGTGTGAACATGTCCTCTTGTGTGTGAGCTAAGTGTGTGAACACGATTTGGTAAAGGTAGCGGTGAGAGGCCATGTAGGAGTACATGGTGGGTTGTCTCGTTGCGGCCGTCCTCGAGGCTGAGTTACGTGTTTGTGATCCATGAACAGCTACTACCACTCATTGGGATCTTTAATTGACCCTCTCGGCTTCTTAATCACCCTTGTTATCATCCGGGAGTTGCAACTAGTTTACGGTGTTTGTAGGTAGTGCTAGTAGTCTACCAAGTGGCACCGATGCAGGTGGGCTTGGGACAGACTAGGTCTGATGTACGGTGTACCAAGTGGCACCGGATGGTGGGCTTGGGAACCTGCTCACATCGTTTGGGTCGTGGCGACACCCGTCGAGATCTCCTTGCGGATGGAACCCGAATAGGCGATAAACACGGGCGAGAGACTTGAGTGTTTAGGTAGGCGTGGCGACTCCTCGCCGAACTTCCGTTTGAAGGTTGCCAAGATACGAGGTGTACATGGCGGTTAGTGGCGAGCGTGTGTGAAGAAGTACACCCTGCGGGGTTAACATTATCTATTGAATAGCCGTGTCATGGTAAGGACTTCTTGGTTGCATGTGCAGTTCATAGACAAGTGAAAGTGGATACTCTAAAATATGCAAGATAGCGTGAGTCCTATGGATGGCGTTCTCGTGAGGGAGGCGGGGCGGATCCATAGTGGCGTATTGATATGGTGAATATGTGGACTCGTGTGCGCCACCTCAAAAGAGTTACTTGCGATCGTAGTTCAGGATATCCAGAGTCAAAGCTGGCTTCTGCGGTCAAACTCCACCATCCTTTGTTGATAATGATGCATATGTAGTTAGTTACGATGTAAGTCTTCTTGGGTACATTTGTACTCACGTTGCTTAATTTATGTTTTTGTAGAGACTTGGTCTAGCTAGTAGTTCGCTTGGACTTGACGTTTAGCTTGTTACCTCAGCTACGATCTTGTGCCCTCGGCGAGATCGGAGTAGATAGTCGGGCTTCTAAGCCTTTTCATTTGTAGATATACGTACTCGGACATGTTAAGCTTCGCTTGTGCTATGACTTGTATGCTCTGAATGTTGGGTCGTGAGACCCATGTTTATAATATCTCGCTCCTCGGGCCTAATGAATAAATACTTGAGTTGTAGAGTCATGTTGTGATGCCATGTTGTATTTGCACATATCGAGCATATTGTGTGTATGTTATTGAAATGCTTGGTATGTGTGGGATCGACTATCTAGTTGTTTATCCTTAGTAGTCTCTCTTACTGGAAATGTCTCCTAGTGCTTCCTTTGAGCCATGGTAGCTTACTCTTGCTCCGGAACACTTAGGCTGGCGGCATGTGTCTTTCTTCGTTCTGTATACATCCCTTGAAATGTCACGCGATGAATCTGGAGTCTGTTAGCTGCTACATCCCGGTTCACGAATCTGCTAGCCCGTGCTACTGACTGGATCCACTTTCGATGACCAAACCACGTTCGATCTTTGGGTCATGGATGCTGTCCTGTAAGTTTGTGCCACTTTGGGTTTCGACTAGCCATGTCAGCCCGGACTCCTTATCATATGGATGCTAGCGACACTATCATATACGTGTGCCAAAAGGCGCAAACGGTCCCGGGCAAAGGTAAGGCAACACCCGTGGGAATACCGTGCGTGAGGCCCAAAGTGATATGAGGTGTTACATGCTAGATCGATGTGGCATTGAGTCGGGTCCTGACACTGCGACCCCTCTCTTTGACGAGCTGGCGAGCCCTCTCATAGCGGTCCTCTAGATGCGTTACCACGTCAGTGAAGAACTAGAGATTGCCGGCATAGTTGGTCACATGAGGTTGCGAAGCAGACGCGTCATAGATATTGCCTAGGGCCATGTTGGCCCTGTCCCTGAGCGTTTGGAGCATGGGGCCATGCATGTGCTCCAGTGTCTGCTGCTGGCGAATCTTGTCTTCGTTTCGCCGTGCAATGGCCTCGACGTCATCAACCCTCCATTGGAGAAGAAGCAGCTCGGCACGGGAGGAGGCCAACTGAGCCTGCGCCGTGACTAGGGCGGCTGCGATGGCCTCCGCTCGCTACGTCGCTTCAGTCAGCTTGGTCCTTAGAGCGGCAGTCCTGCCCACAGCCTCGACTTCAATCAGCTCCAACCTCTCGCCATACTCGCGCACAAGACCCGCGCGAACTTCCGCCATGCGGCGGTCGACCTCTTCTTGGATTCAGGCCTCCCACGTGCCGACGTCATCCTCCGCCTGCACTACAAAAAAAAGACACATCCGTGACATTTTGGGCCGAACAATTTTTTTTCATCATACATATGACACTTCTATGATGATAATTGTGACAAAACCGGTATCATCATAGATGTGGTGGGCTCCTACTTCTATGACAAAAATCATGAAAAATGGGCTTTTCATCCGGGCGGGCGGAGGCGCAGCTGCATGACATTCTTTGGGCCGTCCATAGCGGAAAAACCATGGTAGAAGCGAGGGAGGAAAATTTGAGGAGTTGCGATTACGGTGGGAGGTCGGGGCCCGGCGATCGCGTTTCTCTCGTACCGCGTCGGCGTTGGCTCTAGCGAACCCGGCGGCGTTGGGCTCTAGCGAACCCGGCGATTGCCTTTGTAGGCTCGCGTTCTTGAACCGAGGATCAATCGATGGCTGTTAGCGAACTCGATGGGCGATTCCTTCACTCTGCTGCTAGCTGAAGCGATCGATTGGATGAAAGTGGCGTTGCGGGGGGTTGGATGAGCAGTGGCGGTGGCGTTGCCTCGGATGTGAGGACCCGTGGTGTGGAGGGCTGGTTGAATAGTAGGCATTTGGAGGGTTGCCGTGGAGGGTGGTTGAGCAGGACCCGTGGTGTGGAGGCTGGATGAGCAGTGAAGCGGTGGAGGGTGGCCGTGGAGGGTGGTTGAGCAGGACCCGTGGTGTGGAGGGCTGGATGAGCAGTAGATGGTGGAGGGTGCCCGTGGAGGGTGCTTGAACAATAGCACGTGGAATGGCGGGTGGAGGCTAGATGAATAGGAGCCCGTGGAGGCTGGAGGAGGTCGACGGTAGCCCGTGGAGGCTGGAGGAGGTCGACGGTGGAGATGAACAATATCCCGTGGAGTCCCGTTTTGCGGTATGCCACACCCCTCACGATGAACAGGACCCCCGTTTCGACCGTAGCGCTCCAACACAAGTCCGTTTCATCCGTTTTGCGGTATGCCACACCCCTCCCGATCAACAGGACCCCCGTTTCGACCGTAGGAGGTCCGTTTCATCCATTTTGCGATACGCCATACCCCTACCGATCAACAGGACCCCCGTTTAGACAGTAGGAGGTCCGTTTCGTCCGTTTTGCGGTACGCCACACCCCTCCCGATCAACAGGACCCCATTCCGAACGTGGCCGGTCGAACACAAGGCCATTTCCTCCGTTTTGTGGTACGCCAGACCTCGTTGCCATCGCCTGTTCCGTCCAAGCCAGTTGGCTCCCACGCGTTTCGTTGCCTCCCAATAAACACGACGCATTCCGTTGCCTCCCCATGAACACGACACATTCCGTTTCCTCCCCATGAACACGACGACGACGCTGTTTCTCCGTTCCGACCCAGCCATGTACGTATGCGCGAGTAGGCGTTCGAGACCCTGCCCATATGCGTGCGTGTACATGCTATGTCGCGCCTCTACTATGACGCGTCGCGGCGCCTCTACATCCACCGGTATATATGCGTACCGTTCGCGACCAGAATGACAACGCTACGTGCGCTTCGACCAGGTGGGTCGGTATCGAACACTTCCTTGCATGCGAAGATGTAGTGGTGGGTCCCAGCGATCGAGGGTGAATCATTTTTTGCGGGCGCACTTCCTTGCGTGTGAAGATGTAGCCGATGGGTCCTAGCGGTCGAGGCGAATCGTTTTTGCCGGACGCACTTCCTTGCGTGCGAAGGTGTTCTTGGTGGGTCCCGCGGATCGAAGCGAATCGTTTTGTTTTTTTGCCCGGATGCACTTCCTTGCGTGCGAAGATGTAGCTGGTGGGTCCCAGCAGTCAGGGGGGAACGTTTTTTCATGAAATACAGTGGCCCATCCGGTGGGTCCCAGCTGTCCGGTGGAGGAACCATTATTTTCCGCATCATAAGGAGGCACTTCCTTGCTGCGGCTGTGGACCCAGCTGTTAGCCTCTCCACGTACAGTCCACGTCCGTTGGAAGTCGTTCCTTGACCATGTTGACCACGCCGCGCCGAGAGCACCAGGGCGGTGGACGACGGCAAGGTCTAGGAAGGGGACGACGGGGAGCAGGGAAAACAGCGGCGATGGAAGCCAGCGGAGAAGAATCTGAGGTTCACTGGTTGGCTGCGGTGTAAGGCTGCCGTCGCCCGCGAACTGGCAGCGGTAGGAATAGTAGGGGTGGTGAGGCCTCCAGCGGCAGCCTGACCGGTCATGGGAGGCGAGGAGCATGCGGCACGACCGTGCTGCTTTGGCGGTGGAGCAAGAAGACCGAGGTTGAAGAAGCACTCGGCCGTTGGATGGACATCGTCACGGTCATTAGAGCTAGAATCATTCATATTGACTAAAGTTGACAAAGGCCCCGTCGATCAACTTAGTAGGCCTAAGTCAGCCTCCACCAAAGTGGGTCCCAGCTAGTAGGGGAGTATTCATTTTTTGTGCGTAATAAGGAGGCACTTCCGGTGGGTCGGTGACAGTGTGAGGAGCGTTTTTTCGCGAAATCTGTTGGCCTGTCGGTGGGTCCCAGCGATCGGAAACATTTTTTGCAAGGTAGCCCGTCCGGTGGGTCCTGCTGTCGGTGGAGGAATAATTATTTTGCGCGTAATAAGGAGGCACTTCCTTGCGGCCCCTGGACCCGGTATCGGCCTCTCCCGTCTGATACTCTCCGATGGAAGTCGATCGTTGACCATGTTGACCACGCCGTGCGAGAGCACCAAAGCGGTGGTCTGAACAACAGCGAGCTTAGGAAGGGACGACGAGCGAGGGAAGATCTGCGATGGTAGCCAGCGGAGAGAATCTGAGGTTCCTTTGGTTGGCTGCGGTGTGAGGATGCCGTCACCGTAGAATAACGGGGGTGTGGGTGAGTAGAGGATGGCTGGCTAGCGGTGGTAGTAGTGCAGGCGGTGAGGCCTCCACGGCATCATGGCCCGACCACGGGGAGGCGAGGAGCAGCGACACGACCGGCGCTGCTTTGGTAGGTGGAGCAAGAAGACCAGAGGTTGAAGAAGCACTATGGCCGTTGGATGGACATCGTACGATCACTGCAGCTAGAATCGTTTATATTGACTAAGTTGACAAAGCCCTTCGTACGCGTCAACTTAGTAGGCCCACATCTTGGATTTGGCAGAGAACATATAGCCCATTTGCGATTTGTAAGAATGTACAACCCATTTTTCAATTCTAATGGAATTTACTACATCCCATTTACAGTTTGTTAAAAGTACAGCCCAACTTCTAGCTAGGACAATGATTAATAATTTCAAACAACCGCTCAAAACAGAATTCAAAAAAAAATTCCCACATTTTGATGGGATCCGAAATATTTTTATCCGAAATTTCTAGTCAGGTTAAATATAATTTCAAAATAAAGTTGTATCACGTTAAAATCCAACGAAATATTGCGCATACAACAAGTAATGAAATTAAAATTTCCAAATTCCAAAAATAATATATATTTCAAACTAATTACGTGTTTGGTGCATAGTAATTACCCAGTTTTTATAATTACATCCCACTTATTATTTTCTTAAAGTCCATTTTCTTGTTAAGCCTAATGCATACCTCCTAGGAAACTTTGCAGCCCAGCAGGGCGGATAACAAGTTGACCGGATATTATGTACAAGCTATCGGCCCGATTGCATTGCGATGTTGAAAAAAGGCACATGTAGTACATACAACCTAACATGGTTACTCAGCCCACATTCAACAGCGGAAAGGCCCAAACAAGGCTTCTGTACAACTTTTTAAAGTCACTGAGCTCAATTAATAACTTAAGAAAAAAGTTAGATTACAGTGGAACCTAATTAAAAGCTGTCACGAGCAATAAATAATTCAACGGGTCCCACTTGTGCGTGTGCGCGCGCGCGCGTGTGTGTGTGTGTGTGTGTGTGTGTGTGTGTGTGAGAGAGAGAGAGACCCATCGGTTAATGCTCGCAAATACATCTTTCAGCCATATGCATTGCTGATGCTCAGTAAAAACTTATATAGTTGACACAATCATATAGAACATCATAGCACACTGAACTTGCATACAAAAATTTCACGCAGGTGGCACAATTAGGATGTTAGCAGTGGATCGCTACGGGAAGGGCTATGTTGAAACCAACGAAGTCGTACATAATGGTTCATTGTCTTTATAAATGACGGGGAAATATCTTGAATGTTGTGCAAAGAAAACAGACACACAACACAATAAGTTCTGCTAGCACATTAAGTTGACGTACAACCCTTTCTAAAAAAGTTCAGGTACAAAATTAGAACAGGTCACAATCAAATGTACTGGCATATCAGTGCTTGAGACCCATAGCTCGGATTGAACTAGTACTATCTGACAAGATTCAGTTGTTACCTCAAATTAGAGCACATCCAGGCAGCCAGCCCTGCGTCTTCTCCCAAAGAAGCAGTGGCCTCCGCCACATGATGGAGTAGGCCCTGTGCCATCCATCGTTCCAAGCAACACGGGGAAAGTCTAACGTTGACTCCTGTAATGGACGTCGTCGACGGACCCTGGCACCAGCAGCGGCAGCATGACTTCGATTGATGGATTGACCACTTCTTCGACATGCACGAACACTCGATATAGGTACATTCCTAACGTCGTCTGCGGCGGCCTTGGTGGCAACGAATAGTACAACCCCGGTTCCTGCACCGGTATCTCAACACCAATCACCTTCGGTATGGTGGATGGCTTCTTCATCCATGCCATAACAGTCAGAGGCCAGCTGTCTAGAGGAACAAACATACTTACGAGCTCACCTCCAAGGTCGTTGATAAGCTCGTTCATGGACTCGCTGTTCCAAGCACGTCGAGGCATGCCGTGGAAAGTAAGCTTTCTTAAAAACTCAAGCTCAGAGGGCACCGAGCCCCATCCTGGGTGCCTCCGATCAAAGCTCACCAGCGCGCCATCGCAGAACAAACGCTGGGAAGATTGAACACTGCATTGCGGTCGAAAGTTTTCGGAACGATGAAGAAATCAGCGGTGGCGGACAGACTTGACGAGCAAGTCACTTATTTGGATGTCGTGCGCAATGCCAAGAGCTTTGACAAGGTCGTCCGTGAGACGGGAGGCGATCGCTGTTGATGGTTACCATCGGCACTTTGCCGACAAAGCTGGTGCGTCAAGCGCCGCCATGCCTTTGTTGACGACGACCGCCTTGCGGCGAAGGTAGGACAGACCTCGGGATCTCCGGCTCGGAGATCGCGTTGACCGGCGACATGATAGTGCGCTTGAGTATAGAAGTCTGGGAGGGTGATTTGGGGAAGCTGGGTAGGAATCGAGATTCGAGGGTGGGGAGGCGGGAGGCGGGGATGAAAAGGTAGCATGAATTTGATGCTGGCCAATATGCTCTCGGCATAAGCACCTGAAAACACCGGTGGCGCCCACATGTCGGCCTAAGAGTCCTTATTCTTTCTTTTTGGAGAGCCGACCTTTTTTGGGATCTTTTGAGAGCCCGGCCGAGAGTTATAATTGACTGTTTGGCATTGCGTTACTACTCGGCCCATATTCAACGACACCTCACGGCCCAAGATCGGGTGGCGGCGGAGGCGCGCAGTTCCCTCGATGCGGATCGGCAGTGGATGTCGATGCGAGGATGGGTGGTGGGCGGAGGAGAGGATAATGGGCCGGTGGAGTGGGTGGTGGGCGGCGGGTGGGTGTGTCGGTAGCGATGGGGTGAGAGAGAGCAGACAAAGTGGATCGCGTGGTGAGAGAGGTGGCGGCGGATCACGCCATGTCATCGATCCGTGGGATCGATCCGTGGCGTGTGTTTTCTCTTTGCCGTCTGCGTTTATATTCTGAGGCGGCAAAGTCCCGACTTTGCGTCTGTAAATATAGCGAGATGGCAAAGACTTTCCGTCCCAAAAAAAACGAGACGGCAAATCGCTCGCCGTCAGTGAAAAAAAATAGGCGTCAAAGATTCTTTGCCGTCTCTCTTTCTTCGAGACGGCAAAGTGAGCTCTTTGCGTCTGTAATTTTTGGAAGGCGGCAAAGTGTATTACCGTTAGATTTTCTTTGC